>PVJA010047112.1:0-14807 GCA_004027025.1 Myocastor coypus
CTCGCACCAATCCTCCTGCCTCAGCCTCCCAAGTGCTGGGATTACAGGCGTGAGCCACCACGCCCGGCTTCATGCTGATATTTTCAAAGAACAATAATATAAATATTGGGAGAACAACAGGAAAGAGAAATGCATGTAGGAAACTATATTGCTTAATTCAATTCATCTAAAATTGAATATGTTCTTTTAAAAATGTATTAAATGTGGGCTGAGGATTACAATTTAGTACTTCTGAGTGTGATTCAGTTCTATGTGTAAAGGCAAAGGAATATTAACACAAAATACAAGTGCCTTCTACTGTTACATATAAGCCCACAAAATGTAATTTAGTTTATTGCTGAACTTTGAGGGTATAATTGGAGGAATCCATTTTTCAATTCCCCAAGATTCACAACTGAGTTTACAAAAAAAAAAAAAATACACCTTTCATTCATATCCATTATTTTTTCTTTCTTAAAAGTTACATACCTGTGTAAGATTTAAATCAGGAGACTTGCCCTTTACTCAGAGTTGACTTAGGAAGGGTCGACCTAAATCGTCAGCGAGATAGCTCCATGGACTAAGCACCTGCTTAGGTAACCCCTGGACTTGGGGTTCCATACCTGTTTTCACAAGTAGCGCTGGCCCCACCCCTGGGGCCACTGAGACTTGGCATGGTTGTGCATGGCTGTAATGCCAGCACTAGGGAGGCTGAAGACAGGAGGATCACTATGAGTCTATGCTTTCTAGTGTGACTGTGTACCAAATATATTAAAAGCAAAAGGCTAAACTTCTCTGTAACTGTACAATCTGCAGTACAGATATCACTATATTTAATACTAATACAGTATTTATCTTTTATAGTTTTTCATATCAAGATAAGGATCTTTATATATTGCACATTTTTCCACAACTTTTCTCATGTGTCTTCTCATCTGTCTTCTATTTCTAGGTATTGCATTAAATGAATCAGAAAATATAAGATTTATGCATAACATTCAGTAAGTTCAAAGAAACACTTAAAAGGATGAGAAAGATGTGTTCAACTGTGCATAGCCACAACTAAAGTAAGGCACAATGCCTAACATTCTCAAATTAAAAGGAGAAAGAGGTATCTTGGATAACAGTTTATGGAAATTCCAATCTATAGTCTGCTAGTTCCAAGACAAGGTGGCATGGCCAAAGGGCCCATGGAGCAGAATTGCTCACTGCATGCCAAGCAGTAAGCAGAGAGAGCAGTCAAGGAGTAAAATAGCAGACACACCCTTCCAGGCTCTGCCCCACAGGGCCATTTCTGCAACTTTGCTCATATACTCACAACACATGTAGTCATAAGCTCATTCGTGGATGAATCCATAGAGGAATACAATGTCCCATGATCAAATTACCTGTGCAAAGCCCTTCCTGAGAGCCCATGGGGATTTGTGTTGACATTCAGATAATATAAACCATCACATAGGATAAATTGTAAGGGTATTAATCTATTAAAATCAAATTGTAAAGAACAAAATTTTCCAGATGCATTAGGCTATGTTTATATATAAATATGTACCACTTTTCAAGAAATACTTTTCCTGCATATTTGTCCAAGGGAACTTCTATAGCACCGTTAAATACAAAATAATCCTTAGGGGCCATAAAAATTTTAACTCTCGGTTATGAGTTTAAGAAAATGTATCATCATATAGAAAGCAGAACATACTTCAATGTAAGAACTTAATACAAAGTAAAAACATATGTTCACATTTAACATCCTTTACTTTTTGAACTACCGAAGGCACATCTCTAAAACCCCCATTAGTTGGTTTAAATTAATGATAGCTGAAAGCTATACAAAAGGATCACAGTTTTAATTTTATTCATTGAATCTCTACCTTAGGGACCTACGGAGATGGAGAGAAGCACACAACATATTTATAAGGCCTCTGGGATGCTAACAGGTTTGTATACACCTTGTTTATTGAAATCTGCTTGTCAAACTATTAGAGAAATAAAATCCACACTCTATCCTCTATTGCATATGCAGACATTGTTTGTTAATTAAATAAAATCATATGGTTCCAAGGAGAACTGATATTAACATCCAGTGCTGCTCCAACTTCTCCATGTACCTGAAACACATAAAATAATTCTACATCCATGCTTTGGGTCACAAATGCTTTTCACTGAAAATCATATTAAAATATTTTAACCCTGATTATTAAAAATACCCATATCAAATTGTATTTGTGCTAGTGCATAACAATAGCAATAAGTATATAATTGTTTATCGTGTGGATCCAATCCCCTCTCACATCTCAAAGGCTAAACACTAAAATGAACAGTAAAATTTTGTGATAAACATACAGAAAATAAAGCAAGCTGGGGATGTAGCTCCAGTGGGAAAGCAATTCCCTGGCAAGTACAGACCTCAGGTTTGATTCCTGTTAGTAAAAATAATAGTTTATAGGGGGATGGTGCAAAGACCAAAAAGTAATAAAACCATCAGCATTCTATACTTGGTAAAGCATAATACGGAAGGATAAAACCTTATCTATCTATGTATGTTTACATGTCAAAGTATTTATGATGTAGAAAATGCGAAATTTCGAGCTATGCATGGTGGCACATACTGATATGGCAAGCATTCTAGGAGGTGGAGGCTGAAGGATTGCTAACTGGTGATCTGTCTTGGAAACTTAGTAACTTAGCAATATGCTTTCTCAAAGTTAGTAAAGGGTGCTGGCTAGCAGAGACCTGGGGTACAGCTGAGTGAGACAGCCTTTGTTTCAATCCTTAGTACTAGAAAAAATAAGATTAAAAAACAAAAGAAGAGAGAGATAGATGGAGAGACAGGAGGGAAAGACAGGGGAGAGAGGAAGGAAGGGAGGGAGGGAGGGATGAGGAACGGAGGACAGGAGAAAGGGAGGGAGCGAAAATAATTCTGAAGCAATTTCAGTTAGAAACATATGAAGACAAAGGCTTCTCATTGCTCTTCTAGGTGGAGACCTCAAGTACCAAGTGACTACAATGCTGTGTTGTCACCCAGCTGGAGACAGTGAAGAGATAGCCCAAGAAGCTATTCTTCTACTTACTTTCACTAGTCACATTCTGCATATGCTTATGGATATGAAACAAACATTCACTATCATCATGAATTTGATATATTAAATATGAACAATCCTAACAGTGGAGGGAGAATGCTACAAAACTATTCATTTTTAGAACATTGTGAAGTTGCATTAAAAAAAAAAGCCTGGATGAACACTATATATGCAGTACAAACTGAAAGATGCAGTTCCTTCTAAACTATATAGCTTTTTCCTATTTAGATTTTATACTTACTGGCAAAAGAAGATAGGTTCCTACATGAAAAATGAGGTTACATAGGTTGAGAAAACAGAAAGAAAAATGCTTGAACAAATCTAAAGACTACATTTGCCATCCCCATAATACCAATAATTTCTTCTATGATCTCATTCACATAAGTTATTTTTCCCTGGCTTTCTTTCTGACATTTCACACCAGGGAATGAAAACACATAATTACATTTCAGTATTTAGAGAAATTTTGGAGCTTAGCTGACACAGTCATGTGCGTTACAAGTGCAGAAATTCAAGAGAGGTTAAATGCCTTATTCAAAGCACTTGGCAAGCTGCAGAACACAGACCTAAACTTCAGATGCCTGCGAGCTTGCCTTGTGTGCTCCTCTCCATAGTTATTTGATTCAGGAGACTGGAGCTGCAGACCCCTTCCTCTGCTCAGTGGTAGTGATTCTGTTATGGTGACAACATGTTCTACCATGGCGACATAGCACAACTTGTTCCAGGGATAAAACTAAATAGGAACATGCCTTAGAGCCATTTTTATTTCCTTGTGTTTTCTTTTTAGAAATGGTTATTTCTAGGTACCCAAAGAAATAGTTTACAGTCATAGAAAGCAATGAGACATGAAGCCCCCAAAATCTATGGAGAAAACTTAACTGAATGCTGCTCAATAAAAGAAGGCAATCTTAAAAACTGCATATGTATGATTCATACAATAAGGCATTTTGAAAATCCAAAACTATAGATAGTCAAAGGGTGAGTAGGAGCAGGGAGTGTGGCTCTGTGCCAGAGATCTTACCCTACATGCACATGACCCTAGGTTTGATCTCTAGCACCAAAAAAAGAAAGAGGTGAGAGACGGAGAGAGAGACAGACAGAGACAGAAACAGAGAGACAGAGAGACAGAGAAAGAGAGACAGAGACAGAGAGAAAAGGAAGGAAGGAAGGAAGGAAGGAAAAGGAAAAGGGAAAGGGAAAGGGAAAAGGAAAAGGAAAGGGAAGGGGAAGGGAAGGGAAGGGAAGGGAAGGGAAGGGAAGGGAAAGGGAAGGGAAGGGAAAGGAAGGGAAAGGGAAGGAAGGAAGGAAGGAAGGAAGGAAGGAAGGAAGGAAGGAAGGAAGGAAGGAAGGAAGCTTTTTTTTTTTCAAATGGTTCCCAGGGAGTAAGTCACACAAGTGACTTAAAATACACTGTAGTCATCTTGTATGGCAAATATATGACATTGTACATTTATCAAAATGTACTCAAATATACAAGAGCACGTTTGATGTATAACGTAATGCAGGGACTTTAGTTACTAATGATATATCAATATATGTTTACTTAGGGGAAAAAATCACCCTACTAACACATGATGTTAATAACAAGGAAAAATCTGAGGTGGAACAATAATATGGAAACTGTTCTATCTGCTTGGATTATCATTTAACCTAATACTGCTCATCAAAAAATTACATTAGCCTTTTTAAAATATTAATCCAATTTTAAGAATTTTCTTTTCAAGGCATTAGGATGGAGAACAATGGAAATAGACAATCATGGCCCTAAATCTTTTTTTTTTGTATTAACTGTGCTTTAACGACAATTATTAAAAGTATGAGCTGAAAGTTTCTAAACAATTATCATTGAGGGGAGATACAGAGAAAGAATGGGAGCAGTTCTGGTAGCTCCAAAACTTACTGGGAAAGGGCATTGGGAGATGAGCTAGCTGTACATGCTGGTACTCTTTATTCAGCTGGTGTCTTTAGGCAATACACTTTGAGTTTCTTTTATTGTCTTAGTTTTTTCATTGCTGACACAAAATACTCAACACCACAAGTTAGAGGAGGACACGTTTATTCCTCTGTCTGTGTAAGATTTAATCCATAAGCAGCAGGCCTCAGGGCAGAGTGGAACATGGCAGAGGGTAACAGTACACGTTGGGCAGAAGTTATCTAAAGTAATAAGAAACTTTAAAAGCATCTTTCTGCTCCTTGTAGCCAGGCTATTTACAACGGGTAGCATTCAAATCTGCAATGCTAGCCCTCTTGATCTTAGTATTTTGCCACAAATCAATCCCAGAGTCATATGCTCTAGACCCAACTACCATTGCAAAAGACCCACTTATGGATATGTGAAGCTTTTGGTGGACATCTACACACAAGCCATGACAGTTACTCTGCCCCAAGATACACCTTGTACTCTATCCCCTGGGATGCAGACTCCTTTACTCTGTTTCTTTCTGCTAATCTCTCCTGGCAGATTTCTCTAATATCTAAAAGGCACACAGATGTCTTTTGGTGTCATCTTTTTCTATCAAAGATTTATCTGCTTTTTTGTGAATGAATACTCTTTCTGGGTTAATATTACATGATGTAATATATGCAGTGGGGGCTCTTTAGGAATTTCTTGCATGAGTAGACTTTTAAAATATGTTAATTAAAGATGGATATACACTTCTCATGTAAATAAATACAAATGGCAAATAAATTTATGAAAAATGTTCAACATCATTGGTTGCTGAAAAATGCAAATTTTAATAATAATTAGATTTCATGTCACTCCAGACAGAATGGCTATCTTCAAGAAATTAGACAATAACAAACGCTGGAGGGAACAAGGGCAAAAAAGAACCATTCCACACTGTGGTAGGAATCAAGGCTGGGGGAATCATTGTGGAAATCTGGGTGGAGATTCCTCCATAAGCTAGGATTGGAGGTCCCACGCAATACACCTATTTCTCTCCTGGGTATTTTTCTCAAGGGACTGAAAACATACCACAGTGATATATGAGCACCTATTTGTAATAGGTAAACCTTGTGAACAACAGAAATTCCATTTAACTAAATAAAAATAAAGAGATATAGTATTTTATTTATTTATTTATTTATTTTTTATCTTTTTGAGACAGGGTCTCACTGTGCAGTTCAGGCTGGCCTTGAGCTCACTTCTGTAGCCCAGGCTGGTCTCGAACTCGCACTGATCTTCCTGCCTCAGCCTCCCAAGTGCTAGGATTACAGGCGTGCGCCACCACGCCCGGCCGAGATATAGTATTTTATACAATGGTGTATTACTTGGCTATAAAGAAAGATAAAGACTTGAGGCTTTCATAGGTAAATGGATGCAACTAGAGACCATACTCATAAACAAAGTAAATCAGCCCCACATGTATAAATATGAGATTGTTTCCTTCGTATAAGAACCTGAAAGGGAGTAAATCAAATATGAAGAGCACAATGGATGCTGTGAAAGGGAAATATTCTGTTTAATATGAAGGAACAACTGGGATGAGAGAGAGGAGAAAAGAAAGACGAGAAAGAAATATATATGTATACATACACATGATAGCTTGGATAATTATATTTCTGATTTCTACTAATCTATTGAGGAACACAGAAAATGTTTAAATTTTTTCTTCATCTTTTTTTTTATTAGGACCAATTTTTGAACAATTTTGCATGTTTATAACCTAGTAATCTAAACAATTAATTTGAATACAATAATATGCAATGTAACACCTGTTGTTAAATTATCATTTTGTATAGCGAAATTTTGTACCATTTCTACTGAGTTTTTCAAACTATTTTTTATTCTCTTCAAAAATAAAACACAATTAAACTATGTTGATTCGGCTAAACAATTTTGGCTCATTACTGAACATCTTTGTCAAGAAAGACAATATTCCTAAGTTTTACTGCTTTACTCATTTAGTTTAATGACTTTGATTTTAGTTTTCAGGTTTCTTTTATGGTCTTTCATGCCATATTCAAATGACACTCAAGTTGAGAGAAGAAACAATGTTTAGATCCATTTTAAGATGTAATTTAGCATTTAGACCAAAAAAGAATTATAAAGGTTATCTAGTTTGGCTTCTTTATTTTTATGTATAAAGAATCAGAATTATAGAGATAAACTGACATTCAAATAAGTGCACAACCAGTATTTTGGCAGGGTCAGGATTTGAGTTCTTATGTCCTAGTTTAGCACACTGACATCTCATATGCATTTATTTATGTATGTATGTACGTACGTATATATGTATGTATGTATTTATTTATTTATTTATTGTCTTTCTGAGACAGGGTCTCATAATGCAGTCCAGGCTGGCCTTGAGCTCACTTTTGTAGCCCAGGCTGGTCTCAAAGTTTCACTGATCCTCCTGCCTCAGCCTCCCAAGCGCTGGGATTACAGATTTGTACCACCACGCTTGGATTCATGTGCTTCTTTAGTTCCAGCACTTACTCCCTAAATTATTTTAATAGACCACATGATAAAACACCTACTATTGACGAGACATGATCCTCTATCTTAATTGTATGTTATGCATTTTTTAACTTCATTTCCATTTTTCTAACCTCCATACCTTAAAATTTTAGTTACCTTAATTGCTCTTTGCCTATGGTTTGACCCTGAACAATTTGTATATTTCTAATATATGTTTATAAAGTCTTCTCATATTATTCCAATTAATATGCTTATATCTAACCACATAATGTTAAACTGAGTGATGACTAAAGTCATTTTTTACTCATATAAATTTAAGTGACAAAGCCGGGCATGGTGGCGCACACCTGTAATCCCAGCACTCGGGAGGCTGAGGCAGGAGGATTGGTGTGAGTTCGATACCAGCCTGGGCTACAAAAGTGAGCTTAAGGCCAGCCTGAACTGCATAGTGAGACCCTGTCTCAAAAAAAAAAAAAATTTAAGTGACAAACTCTGGCAGGGATGACAAGTATAATTTAGGATGTGTGACAAGTGAAAGGCATAGATAAGACTACAGAGAATGATACTTTCAGAATTCGGAGATAATCTCTGGCAGTGGAGAAAATGCTAATCTAGAAAGTCTAAAATTATGGAGTGATTTTTTTGCTCCATCTGGAAAAGGAAATACACATGGGGCAGAAGTAGTAGTGTTTCTCTCACTTAAAATCAAAAAGCTAGATGTGGTTGGAACTATGTGTGTGGCTTAATTATGGAAAGGACACTACTGAATTAATTAAGACTTCCCTTTGCCTCCAACTTTCCTATCATATATCACTACAGGAATAAAGACAAATGAAACAGAAATATAAAGTACTTTTAAAAACATGCACTGGAAAGATGGTGAAAGAAAAATATTGCCCTTTATATGCTGACATGATTCTATCAATCCCTTACTAACAGAATGACACAGATTTTAAATCAGATGACCAAAATGTATTTTAATTATTCAGGCTTCATTATGCTCAAAATTGTACTTGATGATCTAATGAACTAAATATATATATATATATATATATATATATATATATATATTCATTGTCCATATATTTTAAAAAGTTATGAAAAATTAAAATTATTTTCTTTTTCTATCTTTGGGTCTGTACCTCTCTACACATACACGTTTGTGCTAAGTCAGCAAGTTGTCTAGATTAGTCTTAAACTTGAGATCCTCTTGACTCAGCCTCTTAGAATGCTGTGATTACAGACATGTGCTACCACACCAAGCTTGAAATATGTATATGTAAAAATATATTCACAGGTATACCATAAACAAATGCTCTTGCTTAATGTAGCTATCATATGCTCAACAAGGACATTTATTTATATATTTTATTTATTTCCTCTACCTCAAAACTGCAACTAATGTCTACTTTTAATAAAACTGGTACAAAGGGTGGTCAGATAGCTTGGTGGATTGAGCACCTCCTTTGGCAAGTACAGGAACTAGGGCTTGATCCCTGGTCCCGCATTCTGCACCAACCCAGACCATGAGGCATACAACGTAGGCCACTCTGTCCAGGTATCATGATGCACACCTATAATCCCAACACTGGGGAAACTGAAAACAGGGGGATCACTATGAGTACAAGCTGTGCAGTAAGACCCTATACCAAATATAAAATGAAATAAATAAAAATAGATAGATAAGTAGATAAATAAATAAATAAGCAAACAAACAAACAAAAAAAAAAAGGTAAAGAAGATCCTATGTGGCCAGAAAAAAGTGTTATATTCTTGACTACTCTTTGGTCTATCTGAACTACTTGGTTACATCTATTCATTGATATTTTCTTCAACTATTAGTTTATTACCTATAAACTTAATTAAAGTGTTGTTTACTAGTACTCCTTGTAGATTGTTAATGAAATGATAATTATAAGCTTAACACTATCAGAATGTGTAACATAATGGAAGAATCTTTCCTAATTATATTTTAGTTTTCAACCTCAAGTCATTTCACAGAGGTCCTGTCTAAGAAAACATTAACTGATTCTTAAAATGATTTAAAAGAATTACTCTACTTTAATGTGTACCCTCATACCTAATTATCAGTTATATTATCAGCTAGATAATATAACTAACCATCAGTTAGAAAACACAAATCAGTGCATGATTTTCAGCTTTCTTAAATGTGACACCAGATAGTTTATTTGCAAATACACACTTGAAGTTTTGCACAGGCCATGTGCCATTATGTTATTTATAGAACCTTACCAATATATAATAACATACATATATTTTCATAGACAGAAGTATATACACACACAACCACCTTCCTCGTAAACCCTAACACACGTTAATGCATTGGTATTAAAATCTTATTTGAAATTCATTGTATACTAGCTGCAAAGTTCAGTTGGGAGGTATATAATAAGATGAGACGCATTGTCACTATGAAGTGCAGGCTGGCCTTAAACTTACTATATAGCCAAGGGTGGCCTTGAACTCCCAGTGATCCTTCCATCTCAGCCTCTTGAGTGCTGAGACCATAGCTGCATGCAACCACACAAGGCAACAAAAGCCAAATAAATGCTCATGGTAAAGATTCAATGTTTTTGCTTCACTCTTCTGTGACAACAATAATAAGGAGAACAAGTGACAGCACAGGGATACCCCTCATTGAAACCTAGAAAATGCCTCTCCTGGCTCACTTGGTGGCATAAGCCTTCTCAGATGACAACAGTGATCTTTTCAAACAGCTGAAAGACAGATCAATATCACAAAGGCATATTTTTTGCTATTGAATTGGGTTGCTATTTTTCAACTATTTCATTTGACATCAACATTTTTTTCTGTGGAAATCTGATTCAAAAGTTTAACACAGAAAACAAAACTATTAATAAATTCAATGCTAAAGAAAATCTACCCTCCTTACTGTTATAAATGTATGTTACCATAAGAACAATTACCTGACTATTATAACAATTAATGGTATACTTCACTAATTCATTTATTCATCAACTTATTCATTCATTCTTTCCAAAATATCTATTGTTTCTTTACTTTGCATAATGCCTGGTGTTAAGTTCTGTGAAAAACAGAAGACTCATAGGCAGACTCTGCACACAGGTTGGCAATCCTGTGACATAGCTAAGGGATGTGTACAGGTATATTTAGAAATCTACTGCTTACTTAACACAGGACATAAATAAGTATAGGCCATAGATATACTCACTGGTTTATATCTTTTTTTTTTTTTTTTTTTGAGACAGGGTCTCACTGTGCAGTTCTGGCTGACTTTGAGCTCACTTTTGTAGCCCAGGCTGGTCTCGAACTCATAACAATCCTCCTGCTTCAGCCTCCCAAGTGCTGGGATTACAGGTGTGAGCCACGACGGACGGCTGGTTTATATCTTAATAATTACTAGATGCTGGATAGCACCAAACAGCTTAGTGCAGCACGCACAGTATATTTGTATGGATACTCATCATGTAATTGTTTGTACTAGTCATTCTCTAATTGATAGCATTTAGTACATTTTGCATGCTGTATTTACACAATGAAATAAAGATATGTACTAATTGCTCTCAAATGTCATTTTTTATGTTTTAGTACTTCACAAGTATGAAGTACAATGAAGAATTTTAGAGGAGTTTTGGGAAACACATTGTACTCCTGTAATACTTTTTTAGTAATCATATGGGAGACGATTTGGTCTGAGTCATGCCAAAAAAGCAGGCACATGAACAGTGGGTAAATGTTAAGAAAAGCAGATGTTGACTCAAAATCAGAATCCGTTAGTGATTATAGCTGTCTGAAAATTTAGCTGGGTATTTCACGAGCTAGTCAGGTCCATGTCATTTCTACTCAATAGATGAAATTTGAGTATTTCATACTCAAATAGATGAAAAAAGAACTGCTTATCAGGATGACAAGGAAGAAATTCTAGCACGAGGCTGAAGAAAAGACATCACATTCTGAGTTACTGGATGATGGAGAAGCTAAGCAGTAATGGAGATAAATATGCTATCTGAAGAGCTTGACTGCTTGAGTTCAAGTCCCAACTCTGTCACTAAGATGTGTGATTTGGTTGACTTAGTGTCTCTAGGCTATAATTTTTCCTTATTATATCAACTAAGGTTAGTGATATGAACCACAATATAGATATTAAAAGGAGTAAAGGCTTTGCTATTGTAAAACATTTATAACAGTGCTTGGCAAATAGCAAATACTCTGTATATGTAACTTAAACTAAAGAGGTGGCATTAATAATAAGACTGTGGCTTAGTATTTGAAAAATGCTTTGGAAGGAAATTCCTACATATTGTCTTGATTCTAATTTTTAGCCTGTTCCCCAATTGCTGGACCAAAGTTCAGAATGGCACATTTCCTTTCTAAGCAACTGTGCTATTTCTATATACTTCACTTATGCCACCTATATGACTGAAATTTGACCACAAATGTGTGTGTGTGCCTAGCTCTCCTTGCAACATTGTTTTTTTCTCATGATAGGCTTTATTTTGTCATCTCTATCTTCCATTTGTCTGAAAAGTGCTCAAATAAATGAGACTTTCCATATTATTTCTACTAAAATAATAGTTGTCAACCTAATATACCAACTGTAGAAATGTGGGATTTCACAAACATTTTCATAAACAATAAATACTTATTGCCATCTTTTTATTGCCCTTTAAATTTTGCAGAAGTGAACATTTGCTTCTGTATTTCAAAGTAAGCTTGAACAAAGACAAATGACTTTCCCAAGGTCATATAATTGGTAAAATTGGCATATAACTCAATTGTTCAAATTCCAAGTGCTTTTGCAATAAATAATACCACCTCAAAAGCAGTTGTGTTAAGACTGTCAGAATGATGTAGTATTAAAGTAATGCCTTTAGTTAGCCAAAAACAGGATACAATAGTACATTCCAAATTAGGGTGGGAGTTCAGTGGCATAAGCACCTGCCCAGCAAGTGCAAGGTCCCAAGTTCAAACTTCAGTACCAAAACAACAAGAAAAAGAAATCACCATACTATTGTATATGTTAAAAAGTAATTGATGGCATTAGTCTTTTTTTAGGATAGGACTTGGAAAGCCACTCAGTTCATTTGACTTGCAAAGATTTAAAAGTTGGCTAGGGCCTGCCATTGTGCAGGCCCCACCCCAAGAGCGCAATGAGACAGCAATTGAGACTGGGCATGGTGGCACTTATGTGTAATCCTAGCTCTTGGGAGGCTGTAAACAGGCAGATCACTATGAGTCCATTCTAGTAGTGAAACCCTGAACACCCTATGGACCCTTCCCTAAAATACAAATATAAAAAAGTAAAAATGAACAGTACAAATTGTTTTGGAAATAGATAATGCACAAGTAACAAATATAAGAAATTCAGTTTTAGGTAAGTCATTTGAAAACACCGAAGCATGTGCAATTGGTCTGTACTTTGTTTCATTTTACAGGGGGACAAAGGGGCAAAGTAGAAAATGGGACCATTAATGCAGTTGCCAAGAACACTGCTGAAACACAAACTGGACAGAAAGAAGAAGTTGCATATTTTTGGCTGCAATTCTTTGGTTATAGTAACAATGCTTTACACTTTCAGGCCACAATAGTTCCTTTGGTAAGTAGCTCCAAGATCCTTTTGCTTTGTGTGCCACTAGTTAGCCACAAAGGATCAAAGACCTCACTGGAGTCAATAGAGGGAGGAGATTATTTTGAACCAGACTTTCCCAGGCGAAGAATCTATGAATGGAGGAAATGTCTGGGACTGAAGCTTGAAGCTGTATATTAAGTTTTCTAAGTAGCATGACCATTATTCTACACACACACACACACACACACACACACACACACACATAAAGTGAGAGAGAGAGAGAGAGAGAGAGAGAGAGAGAGAGAGAGAGAGAGAGAGAGAGAGGGAGGGAGGGAGGGAGGATCCTGGAGTCCTATAAG
The DNA here is from genome assembly GCA_004027025.1 of Myocastor coypus. Lineage (NCBI taxonomy): Eukaryota > Metazoa > Chordata > Mammalia > Rodentia > Myocastoridae > Myocastor > Myocastor coypus. The sequence continues at coordinate 13,417 of PVJA010047112.1, forward strand.
TCATGTATGCCCCAGGGAATATCTTATTCACTAAGCAACAACTGACATGCTGTGACATGAGTTTTCCATTCCACTTAGTGAAATCAAGTCCTTAGTTCATTCAGTCTCTGCTTCCTGGGACAAGAAGGTTCAGAAATAACATTTCATGCCCAAATTTATTTCTTGTATGAGAAGTTAAGAGCTTAATGGCCACTTCCTACTTACTAGTGGTAGAATTGGTACTTGACATATCTTATTTCTGAGAATGGCACTATTCATCTTCAGGAGGGCAAAACACCAAAAAGGAAACCCAAACTAAAAAAGTTACAATAAAAGGGAAGACATTAGGAAGGTCAGTGGGCAGAGAATAGCTCTTAGAGGCTTTTTAACTATTCCCAAAATAAACTCATTTTTAAAAGATAAAGAGCACATTTAATACATTAAAATATTATGCAGAAAAATATGACAGATGGCAAAGCTGAGCAACATTTACTGTGAAATTAAACTTTGATCCAGCTGACACACCCCATTAGATTTCATATACAGCATATTAATATGAGAACTCAGAAACTCTGAAGATTCTTAATGTTCACAAAGTCAGATGAAACAAGCAAAAATTGGTAAGTTAATTTGTATTATAGATCAACTTCACAGACAGCCCAAGTCACAGATCCTATAAAATAAAATCAATGCTGTCTTTTTCCATTTACGTTTTTGGTACAGGGTCTCACTATGTAGTTCGGACTCGTATTGATCCTCCTGCTTTCAGCCTCCCCAGTGATGGGATTACGGGCATACACCATCATGCCTGGACTCAATCACTAATCACTGTGCCCTAGGGGCAGGGCTGGTGGGGCATGTAGGACTGGTCAGTGCGCTCAGCAAATCAGGAACTTAGTCCACTGAGTTATCTCGCCAGCTTAAAATCAATACTTTTATATGTTCATATTTCTGCCGGAACACATTATTTCTTAGTTTGATAACAGATACTGGAAAGTTCACTATTGTATGTTAGCTATGCTTTGCAACCTCAAAATAAGCAGTTTGTTACATACTATGGAATATTATCCATAGAAAAGAATATTTTTAAAGTAAAATGCTATATTTTAGAAAATCAGCAAAAATAATAGTTCAGTAGAGTGTTTTGGTTCAAATACTTAGCATGCAATTTTTTGTGTCTTTTTTGAGACAGGGTCTCGCTATGCAGTTGAGGCTGGCCTTGAGCTTACTTTTGTAGCCCAGGCTAGTCTCAAACTCGCACCAATCCTCCTGCCTCAGCCTCCAAAGTGCTGGGATTATAGGCGTGAGCCACCACGCTCGGCTTAGCATGCAATTTTGACAGATTTAGCAAATGCCCAATTCTTTTTTTTTTTTTTTTTTTTTTTTTTTTTTTTTTTTTTTTTTTTTTTTTT
>PVJA010047113.1:0-14812 GCA_004027025.1 Myocastor coypus
AAAAAAAAAAAAAAAAAAAAAGACCCCAAAAAAAGGTGTATTATTAGAAATGGTAGTGAATACTCTGTATGGATATACTGCTTGCATATCCTCACCCTTATGACCCCAGCCTCACTTCTGCCTTCAGTAGTATTTTGACAACTCAAGGGAACCAGTGCCAGTCAAGCAATGCCTGCACCAGGAACTAGTACCATGTAACACATAACTGATGGGAGCTGCTGCACCAACATCTTGGCCCCTCACCACTACTGGGAAAACTAGAAGACATGCTCTCCACCTCATCCAGGGCAGCCTGGCAGAACCCAACCTTGGTTGCTCACCACCCTCACCAGAAAACGCCAAGTATACATCCATTTATATATGAAGTCTTCCAAAGTTAATTCTGAGGGGATTTGACCTTGGAAGATACAAAAGATGAACTTTTTGTTAGATAGGTCTTGCTTTCACTTGCCCTTGATCACCCAGTGGAAAAGTTTAATTATGAGGCACAAAACACAGACCTAGATTAGTATGAGCTGTAAGAGGCTTAAATCAATAGCCTACAACATTGCCAGTTTCACCAGTAACCCAATGCAATTATGGAGCATTGGATTGTGTATATAACTACTTCCTTTCACCTCAAAGAGAAGAAATTTTCTCTTTCCTTACCAATATCGATCAGAAAATTTATCATGTCTACACCCTGTGCTCTATGTAACTACTATGAGGACAATAATATGCAATGGGTTAATTATTGAGAATGTAATACTAACATGTTTTGAAACTATCATACTGTTATTCATTAAAAGTAATAATAATTAAAAAACAAATTAAAAAAGGAAATGCCAGATATCCTCACTCCTCCTCCCAGTATGTGCTATATTCACCTGAATCAGTATTTGATGAGCAGTTGTTAAGTGCTCGTAGAGACCAGCTGTCTCTAGCTATCTGCCTCTCCCACCCAGGCTATTCCTACCTGGTGTCTCCAGTTTCTGCCTACTCCACCTACTTCCTCTGCTTCCTTGGACTGAACCTTTTGCCAGCCTGGCACAATGTCGAGCTTTAGCTGACAAGGTTTTCCCTCCTTATCCTATGATACTGCTGTCTGCCAGGTAAGGTGCTAAAATGGGCATACAAATCAATATTCTCAGCTGCAAAAAGCTAGATGAAAAAGACAAGGACAAATATTTTCATATTTAATGCTATAAACACAGCCAGCTCAGAAAATAAGTTAGATTCATTTTATAGAATAAAGACTAAATAACACCTCCAAAACGACTCATTTGGTAGAAAGCAAAGACAAGGTAAGAGTTCAGCCCTATTCTTTCTGTTGCATTTCAGGGATAAAGTCATTAAAATGTCTCTGTGACCCGGAGTTGTCTTTCCCTTCTCTTATTAACATCTCTATTTCAGCATATTAAATGTCACAGATCAACTCATGTTTATTAAGATACACTGACAAACTCAATCTAAAATAATCATACTTACAGATAACATTTAATATAGACTGGCTAAACATTAAACTATAAGTCAGAATGGTTCTGAACACATTATTTCACTTCTTAAATTCTTTTGTTTTTGGAAAAAAAAATCAGCCTTTGGATATGTTTTCTAGAACAAGATACTTTCTTGGGTACAAAATATTTAAAAGATATTTATACCTAAGGTTCTGTGAAGATATAAACAAAAATTTATTTTCAACAATGTGACAAATTAGACAGTATTATTTTCCTGTTGTGTCTGGGCACTTGTTTCTAGACTGTCTAGCAACATCTTGACCTCTACAATACAACTGCCTCAGTTACAACAACCCAAAATGCATTCAGCGACTACCCAATGTTCCCAGAGAGTGAGTATCATAGTGACAGGGATTTTATGTCCTTTCTACTACATTTTATAAAATATATCCAATCCATAATGGCAATGAAATTTCGCATGGCATTAAAACACAAATTATATCTATGCTGACATTATTATTGAGCAAATACTAAGTCCTGATAACCTTGATCAGGTTGATAAACCAGTATTTCAGGATTTTAAAGTTACAAAGAAAAATAGCCATGACTATGAAACTTATAATTCTGAAACTTAATTTAATGATATTATGTGGAAAGAACCATGTTCTTTATCTTTGGGCTCAAAAGTGGAATCTATTTTCGGTTTACATCTCACAGAACAAGTTAATTCTGTCACATAAAATATCACGTAACACAATACATAAAAATACAAAACACTCTGGTAACATAAAAAGATACAATATGTATAGTGCAGAAATATTACTGGAAATATGTAAAATAAATGAAAATATACTGCTGAAAATTTTTGAGTGAATGTCAAATTAGTATGACAAAGAATCTAAACATATATGACCATTTCAACAGATTTGGACATTAATGGAAATTTTCCTGTATTTTGGCACTTGAGCTTAGTTTTGGCTCCAATTCTATTGTTGGTTTGCATCCTAATGAAATCCCAAAAATCTCTTGTTTGGGTTCATTTTTTTATAGCATCATTTTGGAAATTTATTTAAACTCATTTCTTTTGTTGAACTGTAGCTATTTAGAAGGTTTAAACACATGGCATTTGCTTGATATAAGAAGGCCATTTCATCCTCAATTGTTTAAATACGCCCTATATTTTGAACAACTATCTTGGCCTTTAACGCTGCACATTTCATATTTCTCAATGCTTTAGAATACAATACAATAATAGCCCCTTTAACCTATTATCTATCAACTGGCAGTTTGCTTAACTGCACAATATGTTTTCTCCTGGATAAAAAAAATAAAGCAGGACTTCATTTTCTTTGAAATTTCTCTAAATTTCTATAGTAAACATTTATTTTATGATCAAAAAGTAAAAGGAAAAGTTCAAAAGGGACTATTAGTGTGTGTGTGTGTTTGAAATTATTTTTTAGCTGAGCTGAGTGAACCTAGGGCCTCCTAAACATGATACTATCACTAAGATATTCCACCACTCCTCTTCTGTCCACATTTAATTATTTGGTCTCTATACAGAAAACAGTATATATTGCCTCTCATTCACATTATTCAGAACTTTTAGATTTCTAGAATTTATGTCAAATATTTATAGTTGATTTTAATATTAAGATTGAATCATTAAGCATTGTTGCTAACAATATATTTCTAAACCTTTTATTTTAAACTAATTTAACCTGTCATCAATTTAGTCTTCAAATAACTCTATAATCATGTTGCAAGTTCCACCATTTCACAACTGGGTTTTCCACATTGTTTTGTAGTACTGTAGTTCCTCATTTATAAAATACCTCATTCTCCAACCCCACAGTACTGGACTTGGCAATACGGTATGACAAGGCACTTCACATATCAGATATCAGTGTGTCAAGTACCATAGGATCAGAATAAGTTTGAGAGGAACCAGCTTTACTTCTTTGCTCTATGCATGTATATCATAAATTTCCAATGAATACTATTAAATGCAGTGTTTATCAAATATCTAATGAAAACTTAGGGTACAATAATGACAATAGCAATGATCATATTTAATCCATACAACTGATCTATTACATTTACTGATAGACAAATTCATCTATAAAAATATATAGAAAACCTGAGCCAGACTTATCAATATCAAAAGTGCCTATTTAGCATGTAAAGTTTTACATTCTGTAAATAAAACTCATAGAACTATGAAATAGACTATTAAATTTATACTTTTAAGTTTAGAGTTGGAGATGAATTTTCACTAACAATGCACACCACACACACACCTATCACCTAGATTAAAAACAAAAAAGATACTTAATAAGCCCCTATGCTCCCATCATTTAATTATCATCCACCTGGCTGAAAAGTAATCATTTTTCTTACGTCTAACACAAATTAGACATGACAATGATTTTTTTGCATATGATGACAAAATCAAAAATAGGTAAGTAGGACTGTATGAAATATAAAAATAATCAACAAGGAGGGTGACATACAGAAGAAAATATCTGACAACAACATATCTGATGACATATAATCAAAATACATGTGCAACATCATATTTTAACTGGACAGATGAGTTGGATAAACACTACTCCAAAGAAAGCAGCCAATGGTCAAAGGATATATAAAAAGATTTTCAACATCATGAATCATTTGGTGAATGAGTCACCTTTTTATTGATGTCAAACAAAATTTTGACATATCCAACTTGAAGGTGAAAAGGGTCACTTTGGCTCTTAGTTTGAGAGGCATTATTCCATGATAGGCCTCTTCCAAGGCAGGGAAGGGGTGGCAGGGGAAAGCTCTGAACCTCATGGCAGCCACAGAAGGGACAGTAAAAGAAGAGGTCAGGGCTGGAGATGGTAGCTAGTCTTTAAAGGCGCATTCTCATGACTGACTTCCTCCAACTGGATCGATCAGATAACAGCACAGTGAACTACAAACTTCTCAAAAGTTTAACACTTTTTAAAGCTCCAATATGCATGCACAAGTCTCTTGTATATTCTTGATCCAAGTATAAAAATAAGGAGATCCAAATCAAACTTAGAACAAGATATCACTTACTACCTGTTAGGATGATTGTTATTTTACACATATTATATATGTATTAAAGGTTGACATGGATATAAAGAAAAGGCAACTCATGTCCAAGATGGTGCAAGTACTATGAGAAACAGTAAGGAAGTTCATCAAAAAATTGAAAATAGAAATACAATATGATGCACAATTTCACTTCTAGGTATTCATCTAAGCATACAGATTAGAAATGCAAAAGATATTTGCAGTCATGTTCACTCAAGAGCCAAGAAGTACAAAACACCAAAATATTCACTGATAAGAAAAATGAAAAAGACAAGTAGTGACTAAACTTAATGCAACAGTACTTAGCCATTACAAAACAAAGAAATGTTACCACAAGCATTAGCACAGATGAACCTTGAGGGCATTGTGCTAAACAAAATAAACTATTTAGAAAGACAAATCCTGCATAATTTCACTTATATGAATTATCAGACATTGTCAAACTGAGAAACAGAGAATATAACAGTAGTGGTTAAAGGATGAGGGGAGAGGAATGGAATGGACTATTAGTCAATGAGGAAAAAAATTCAACTATACAAGATGAGTAAGTCTTCAAAGTATGCTGCAAAGTATCTTGCCTATTGTTAACCATACTACAAGTTTGTGTAAAAATTTGTTAAGCAGAAAAATTTCATATTACATGTTCTTACTACAAATTTAAAAAGACCCTATGGCATATAAAATATGCAGTCAAATGTATAAACAAAAAGTATGACTACATAATAAACACTAATAATTTAGAAACTATGAACATGGAAAAAAGGGGAAAATATTTTATGACATCATGGAGAATGTAACACTGAAAATGTATTGACAAAGCCAGTTCCCTTTCACATAAACTTTAAAATGAACAATTCACCAAAGATTTTAACATAAACTTAATTCTTCCAACATAAATCAAAATCAAGTTGATATAAAATATATTCCCACCAGTCACTGAGCCAAAGTCAACAACATTAGAAAAGAACAAGACTGAAAAAAATTAGAATCTATTTAATTGCTATTTATATACCATAGTTGCTTATAAAGAAATTTGAGAATTTCAATCTGATGGTATGACTGAATGTCTATTCTCTGACTCATGTTAAATGTAACTACAATTGAAACAGTATTAAAAAAGCTAAGACCTTTAAAAGGTGGTATGTAAGAATTCTGTCCTCATTAAGGTCCATATAAAATTATAGTTTCAGCCTCTGTCTGTCTTGCTTTTCTGTCCTTTACCATAAGACAATAGAACACAAACATTAGCACGTTCCTCCCAAAGCTGTGAGAAAATAAAGTTATTATCTTTATAAATCACCCAATCTCTGGTACTCTGTTGTAGCAGTATTAAATGAAATTAGAGAAATAGTTGTTAAATTATATTATAAATATGAAAAACATAATAAATAACTGTCTCATGTACATGTTTAAATTATACTTTGAAATTTAAATACATCTATCATAAAGAAAACACATTTACTTCCATTCTAATATAGTGTTTTAAGTAAAAACTCTTTAGCAATATCCATTTAATTTTACAAAGCAAAGTTAATTTTTGTTCCTACAGTAAGAAAACACATTACTATGCAAATCAATTCATTAAAACAAAACTTAAGCCACAATTTTTTTTCACTGAATGCTGTCTTTATGCACATAAAAATGCGGGACATTATTTTGAAATATATGTAAATACAAAACAAGAGCTATATGATGGTCCTTTGGCTGACTAACTTAATTTATGCCACAAGTTTAGAAAAGATGACCACATTTGTGTTTGTGTTGGAAAGAAGTGTGTCTATCACTGAATGCAGTTTGCAAAGAAAAATAAAATTCTGCCAAATGTGTGTTTTCAATCTGAACTGTTTTCAATCTAAACTGTTTTCAAACAAAAGTATCTCTAAACCAAGATACTACTGTAGTACCCTACTATGAAGTGTTCTGCCACCAACTTCCATAGTTTTACCATGGAAACACCCAGTCTATTCTGCTTAACAGCTAGTAGCACAAGTAAATCTAATAATTGGCTCAAACGTAAAAAAGGACATTGTTATGAAATGTGAGCTTTAATAAAATTAAACTTTTAAATATTTCTGCGATAGGCTTAAATGTCAATTTCTGCAACTCTTAAGTTTTATTTGTGATACATAAAAGATGCATAAGACAGTGACAAATTATATAATGATGAAGTTAGTATACGTAACATAAATATCATCTTAAGCATTTTTCCTTTATTTGTGGGGAGAATATACAAAATCTACTTATTGATATTCTGGAGTGTAAAATACAATACTATAAACTATAAACTCCTAGACGAGGAGAACATCGGAACTCAATCCTAGCTCACTGTAATTTTACACTTGCTAACAAATCTCCCTCAGCCCCTGCATCTTGCTTCCCAGCCTCTGGTAACTAGTGTTCTACTCAATTCTGCTAGAATCTCAACTTCTAAGATTTTTAACTAAGGTATTGATAAGACAAATAAATTTGAGGATCTGACATACATATGAAGATTTTTCTTCTTTAAATGTACAGAATATTCCATGATTATGTTTTTGTATCTTGATAGTATCTTTTCCCAACAGCTATACCAATATCTTCCTGAAAAATGTAAATATAAAGATGTAGATGAGATCAAACAAGTTCTAAGCCAATTAAAAACAAAAATAGACCTCTAACCTAACCTTAAATCATAAAAATAAAAGTTTTTTTATTGAAAACACTTACTAATAAAATTAAAAAGATTTAAATGCTCTTGTCACATTAAGATTACTAGCCAATTCATGCTGCACCAACAATGACACATTGATCCCACTGCTGCTGTAAGAAACAATGACACATCTTATACTGATGTGTAAGAAAAATACTCTGATGAAGAGCTAAGATAATCTAACTTAAGAAACAAAGACCTCCTGGTAGGAGTCCATTATAATTATTTAATAAAATTGCTATTGAGGACCAGCTGCATTCAAGTTGTACAGAATAGCACACTCACAACAGGGCCAAATTTCATGTCTCACTGCTAGGTGACTTGAGTCATCAGTGGCAGCACATGCATAGCTATCCCATCAAGTGAGTTTTTATTAATTTTATCAGCAAAAAGATGAGAAAGGTGATTAAATGCACTTGTACTAACAGGAGTACAAGCCAGCACGAACGTGCTTAAACAGGTTATGAGAAACTGTGTATTTAAGAATTTAACTAATAAATTATATAATAAAGATTAAATATATACTAAAAATTATATATCTAAATTGATTAATTTTAGGTTCATAAATATTTAAAAGGACAGAAAATATAAAAAGGAATATATCTCAGAGGAATGACAGATTAGATGAGATCTGAAGGTGGCTACAAGGTGAAAAAGGTAGAGAATATCCAAGGAAAGGAAATAGAATGATTAAGTGTGCTTAGGAGCAATAAAGAGTAAAAAGATAATAACACGGAGATTCTGTGCAAAGTAGCAGAGAAAATCGCTTGAAAGGGAAAATTACAATGGCCAGTACATGAGGACCACTTAGAATTTCCAATTTAAACTGGACTTCATAGGTATCGGTATTCTCAGTATAATCAAGGTATGCTTTAGAAATATTTACCTAGTGGACTACAGATACTGTATACATCTAGTGCCCGCAAGTAATCAACAGATGGCATATACTGTTACTGGTACAAATTTCATTGAAGCTTGCTTGTTCCAGGGAGGGGGAGCAAAGTGGTAAGAAGATCTCAATGCTACATTAAAACATTTTTAAGAATGCCGGTCAATCCATACAAGTTCGTCACTGCATGACTCTCTGAAAACCTCTCTCTTCCAAAGGAAACAAGTAGAAAAAGTAGGGGGTAAAAGCACACTATCAAACTGTTTTTAATCTTCACCAACTTAACATTATGTCTTAAATTGCACACTAGAGTATATTGCTTTAACACAGTATTTCCTATCCACCAAAAAGAATGATGTAAACTAAATTACACGAATTTGGGAGCAATCGCAATTGTGAACTCTGCTACTAAGATAATAACACATTAGTTCCACTTTTAATTTTGTGGTAAAGGATTCCTAACACTCTACTGCAGTGACTGCTAGGATTTTTAATGATATTTTAATTAACCTCTTTCAAGTAAGTTAAATTTACCATAAATGGGTTACTGCCTACAAGCTGTTACTGTTTTCTCTTATGCTACTGCACACTGTTGCCATAGAAGTTTATAAAGTTGGAAACAACTATGTAGGAATGTATTTGGTGTGATAAGCATACTGAATGGCTTTTTAGAAACTTAACATCTAAGCAATCCTTACTTTGTGTGCATGTAGCTGAACAATAGCAAAGGCGACACAGAGATTATGTATTTTGATGTATGAATAGGATCCTTTTGTACTAAATGCTAAACATAATTTGTTTCCTATCATTAAGAAAGATTAATGCTCATAACACTGATGGCTAGAAAATGGACTTACCACTTGTCCATTGTGTGGGTTCTTGTGAGCATATGGAGGTCCACGGATATGATTCCACATCTGGCCAGATGTCATAGCAAAGACAATACACTGAGAAACAGGACACAATGTTTCAATACATAAGCCAGAGAACACACACAAAAAAATATGCTCAAAACAGTTCTGAAAATATAAGACACTATAAGGCAGGGTGGAAGACAATGTAGGAATGAGAACAGAGATCAATTACAGGTATGTTTTGTTTAAACCATATACTTTAAAACTCGTAAGCTTGAGTACCTTTAGACTTAAACGTGTTATTTTTGTTTAGAAAAACATGCAGTTCTATGCATCACCTTTCTCAATCATATATATATATATATATTTTAGGGAAGGGTCTACAGGGTGTTCAGGGTCTCACTACTGGATCAGACTCATAGTGATCTGCCTATTTATAGCCTCCCAAGAGCTGGGATTACAGGCATGTGCCACTACACCCAGTCTCAATTGCCATCTCAGTGCGCCATTGGGTTGGGGCCAGCATATATATTTAATAATTTTTACATGACAAATGAGGATACAAAAAGGGTAAAGTAGGGTGGGGCAAAGTATGGAGAATATTTAAACAGAGAACAAGTTTGGGTTCTGTTGCACAACTAAATTTTAAACAGTTTCCACAGAAAATAGTAATGAGAAACAGATTTAGAGTTGTTGACTGGAAATGGGAACCATAATCTTCCCTGTCTGGGCTCACACTGCCCAGGGAAGTCCAGGAGATTCCTGCTTAATTTTCAGCCTCTCCAAGCCTATGTCCTAAGGTAGTCTCACTCTGTCTCTTAGAAGGGTGTCACGCAAGGCTATGAATCCTTTTAGTTTATGTTTTGTACTCTGAAAAACTATTCTGATGCAACAATACAGTGTTAAAAACCAGTGTTATTCCCTTATTATCTGGTTATGAAATTGTTTCGTCATAAAAAATGTTACCTAAATCCTTTGCCCATTTTCTTAACATCTTAGAAAACAGATTTGATTCATACAGATTTGGGCTAGGTTGAGATACTGAAAATCAAGATTTTATATTTAAAAGATACCAATTTACCACATTAACAATCATGCAAATTTCTGAAACTGCATAGAAAAATAAATTGTATACTTAATTCATACTACCATTTCAGTGAAATTAGAAAGTACAGTAAGCTGATTATATTATGATTATGATATGGTGTTCCAGAAAAGAATGTTTAAAGATTCTAGGAAAAGACTTAATAAACAAACACATCTACAGTAAAAGAAAAGACCTTTTTATTTTTAACAGATAGTCTACAATACTAGAGCAGTTCGCTCCAAGCCACTGACCTGACCAGGAAGCCCAGCAGCTTAGGCGAGGAGCTGCTGGCAAGTTAGCCAACGTTCACAATGGGTGCTTCTCATGGCTCACACTGCTGCTTCCACTGTGCCTCCTGTCAAGCAACTTTCAACATGTGATTCTTACAGGAGTGTAAGCCCTACTGGGAATGAATGACTCACAGAAAGTACTCTTTGTCTTTCAGGTGGACAGGAACAAGGATAAATTGCATGAGCTTTTCCTGCCAACTGACATCACAGGTGTAGAACTACTCAAGTCTCTAAATGATTAGACATTAGGAAAACTGAAATTACCAGTATATACATGAATGGAATGGTTCCCAAGAGTGGATGGAATTCTGTTTTCATTATTTGAGGTTGCTTCTAAATATGAGTCTACGCGCTATGCCATCCATACAGAATTGCTGGTTAGTGAGGAAACATCACCTGAACTCAACAAGTCTTTCAGGATGCAATTAAAATTATCAATTACACTAAAGTGTATTCCTTAACTCATGTCTGTTCATGAGCAGATAGAGACAGAACATCCATGAATCCTCTTACACACAGAAGTGAGATAGGTTCCATACACAGTTTGAGTTACAAGAGCCACTCCTGAAATCTCTTTAAGAAAAATATTTACCACTGGCAAGATCCTTCAGTAATATTCAATATGTCTGAAAAGGTGCTTATATATATGACATGTTTAACTTGCTCGATAAACTCCATTATGCCGAGAATGGCAACTGTGTGGACATTGGCAGATTAAAGGGCTGAATTAAAAAATGAAGTGGAATTATGAGGAGTTGCAATTTTTGGCATGTTTCAAACAATAGCAGAGATTCTGAAAGAGACAAACCCAAGATCTTCTCACTCAGTGCATGCTCACCAAGCTCAGCTACCATGAGTTAAGCTTTCCTACCAAATCACAAAAGACCCCCATAGGGGAAGGAACGCATTCTCAACCCACTTGTAAATAACCAATGTCTTGGTTACTATTGCTGAGACAAAATACCCAACCACAACATTAAAGAACAAAAGGATTTTTTACCTCACAGTTTGTAGAGTTTTTATTCCCTATCAGCTGGCTACAGGGCAGGATGGAGTGGCCAGGGAGCAACCATTCAATTGGGGACAACAATCAAGAAGAGCAAAAGGGGGAAAGAAAAAGCCTCTTTCTGCCCCTTATGTTGTAAGCAGGCTACTTGCCTCTCCACGTGGGTGTAGCATTCACACCATTTCATGCTGTCCTCTTGCACAAACTCAGGATATTTTTACGAAGTGAGGACCCTTGTCCCCTGCTGAGTCACTTATACCTCTCAAGTTGACACAATATATCAACCAGGTAAATCAACTTTGCCCATGCTAAAAGAGGATCAACTGCTTAAGATCCCACTTAAAAGTACGTCTGCAACTTCAAGTTTCCAGACATTCGCTATTAAGTCAAGACAGAATACCCTGAGATGCCACCAGAGAATAAAAAAGCCTGCTCTTTTTACTAACATTTTATCTTTGTGAAGCAAGGTTTTCTGCAGTGACAGAAATCCAAACAAGATTATGAAGTAATGGACACATGCAACAGGCTTAGGTTTCACTGTCTCACATTATTCCTCGGATGAAACCTGCCTGTCTATAGAGAAATAAACTCAGGCTCTCACTGCTTCTGCATTACGGTGAATGTATAATTACTTCTTTATATATTACAACATAATAATAGAAATAAAATACAAAACAAGTGAAACGTTGGAATCATATCTAAAGCATTACACCAGTCTATGGAAAAATTGCCTTCCACGAAACTGGTCCCAAGTGCCAAAAAAGGTTGCAGCCTAATGTTCTACAGTTTTATCTGCCTGTGTAGTAACCACACTAACAAACAAAAGTCCTTAAGTTTATTTCAAGCTTACTTTTATCAAACTGCTCATTGCTGGCCTGTGTCCTTTTACTGATTCCAGTGATAATACCACTTTCAATTATAGTCAGCAAAAATGCAAAGCCAAGATTATATAGTAGTGTACGTGCTGCAGAGGTGAACATATAGGACTGTGCTTTAGAAAGATGGTGCTAGTCACACTGACAATTAGGCTAGAGGAATCAATTTAAAAATTCCTGCATAAATACATGCATAAATACATGAAGTCGAGGCTATGAAGATAGCTCAGTTGCACAAGTGCCTGCCTGGCAAGCCCAAGGTTTTGAGTTTGATCCCCAGTTTTGCAAAATAAGTAAATAAATAAATAAATACATACATACATACATACATACATAGATACATACATACATAAATACATGCAAGTGACTACAATGACCTATTTCATGATAGTAGTAAGAATTAAGAGAAATAAACATAAAGCAAAAGCAATTAAGATGTAAGGTCAATAGGCCTGTATGCCAATATAATAGAAAATAAGTCATAAATTTTAAAATTTCTGCAAAGTCTCATCTAGGGGTGTATTCACTTGCATGTTAACTTAATAGACAAAAGTATTTCCAGAAGTCATACCTACCATAAAATCTTCACCAATATTTGGACCTTCACGTGGCATATCAAAAGCAATTTGCAGAATACAGTATGTTAGTTGATAACAGGGGCTCTTAAATTATAATTCTGAGATTCCAATTTATTTTCAGGATTTTGCTGTTTCAGGCAAATTTGTAAATCTGAGACTCAGTTTTCTGTCTGTAACATTATAATACTACTGTACTCAATTACTTTCAGCTCTGCAGCTTTTAAGCAAGTTAGTCGTGTTGTGCATCTGAAACTGTACCTTGTACATCATGCAAACTTAATAAATGTTATCCAGTTTTATTCTGAGTCCTTCACAACTTGCTCTGTCATTTCTCCTAAAGACAACCATGCTGCATCCGTCATCAAATGGCACCAAACTGTCTAGCCAGGACAATCTCCCTACTCCCCTTATCTTATTTCCCTCCTTGCTGGGACACAATACTCAACAGCCCTCAATTAAAGACTGGTTTATTTTGGCTCACAGTTGAGGAACTTTCAGTCCACAGTTGTTGATTCCAAGAAAGAGTAGTGTGGTTGAGTGGTTTGGTAGGGGAGAAACGTATACAGCACGGCAGCACAAAACAGATGGTAGAAATCAAGAAAGGAAGGAAGGAGATCTACATCAATCGAGGCCATGCCCCAATGACCCACCTCCTCTCACCAGGGTTCACGTCCCAGCATCATTGTTGTAGGCAGCTAAATTAGATAAAAAATTTTGTAGACAGTGAATCAGGGCTGGGCCTTCAGAAACTGTGGGCCAGACCTCAAAAGATGAAGCAAATGCAGCCACATACCTCTCCAAAGATGGACATCAGAGACTGATATTCTAAGCAGGCTTGAAAAAGCCAGGGGGAGTCACTGAGCCAACCCCAACAGGCAAAATCCCAGTTCATATTTATACACATCACTGTGCAATTCCATTCCCCATTCGATCCCAATTTAACCCACTTTACCTGAGCAACTGTGCTTATAATCGTATCGGTTAACCATAGTTTTGACCCACCTCCTACCACATGGTGAATTCTCATGGTTTCTATCTTGGACCTGCCTTACCTAATGGATTTGCTCTATAAAAGTATCTTTAAAAAAAAAAAAAACAGGCTCCTGGGCAACCCCCTCGGGTCCCCTTCTGTCTGAGAAAAAGACAGAAGTTTTTATGCTCTCAGTAAATATATTCTGCTCTTAACATCCACTGTTCCTAAAATTCAGTCTTCAAATTTAGAGAATACAAACTCATCCTGCATATCTTTCAGGATGTTTTAAGTGTGTTTCTTTTCCCTAAAACATGTTTAGCTATAATGTACTGTTGAATATTACACGCACATGACCCAATACATTCCCAGAATCCTCATCTGTGAGTGCATAAGGCTCTGAGGGGGATCTAGAATAGACTATAGCACCCTTACATCCATAGTAGTAATACCTAAATTGTTAGCTTGTTACAGAAAACACACCAACACAAGAAGAAATGGCACCTAGGAAGTTTAGGGGGCAGTTTATTATACCACTGGGCTTGACTGGTATTTTTCTCAAACAGCCCCACATGGTAGGGTCTTGGGCCTTTTATAGGGGAAAAAAAGGGGGGTGCAAATGCAAATTTGCTGCATTATGATCAGGGGGCTTGGGTGACATATTTTGCTAAGCAAGTTTAAACATCCTAGATTATGTTGCAAGGCCATCAGTTATACAAAACAAGTTACTGTTTAAGTTACTTTGCAAAGCCATCAGTTATACAAAGGCAGCCAACAGGGTTACACAAAGGAAGGAGCATTCCATTATCAGGCCTGCCAGACACCTCCACTTGCTCCTGGCAGGTATCTTGTACAGGCTCTTTCTTGGCAGACTTGTATTTAAAATTTTCTCCTTCAATTTTTTTTTTTTTTTTTCCCTGTCTTTTTGAGACAGGGTCTCGCTGTGCAGTTGAGGCTGGTCCTGAGCTCACTTTTGTAGCCCAGGCTGGTCTCGAACTCGCACCAATCCTCCTGCCTCAGCCTCCCGAGTGCTGGGATT
>PVJA010047114.1:0-14807 GCA_004027025.1 Myocastor coypus
TCCTCTTGTTTTTTTTTTTTAGAATTTTTTAGTTTATTTTTTTTCTTGTTTCAGAACCTTTGTTTATTCACTCATTTATTTATGGCCAGCTCAGCCCGCCCTAAGTGCAGGGCTGGCACAGCATGTAGTGCCGGGTATCCAACCGCGGTCCCTGAAGCCACCCAAGCTTTCCCAAACAGGCGCTTTAGACCACTGAGCCATCCCACCGGGACCCTGTCTGCTCCTCTCTAGAGATAGAAATAAAGCTTGAAGAAGTGTGTAGGTATAGGTGCACCCTGGGATCTGATAGTAGAGAAAAGGAAACCTGGCAAAATGCAGAGATTGGAGAACAGCAGAGCAAAGAAGATCACCCCAGAACCTGGAGCTCAGCACTTCAGACAGGGGGAGGTACTCGTCCTCTGAGAGGCTAATGGTGAAAGAGCCACAGCATGGTCCAGACATCTGCTGCACCTGGTAGACCAACACTCCAAGCTCAGCTGAGGGGACTAAGCTCAACTCGATATAAGCAATTTTCGCACAGATCCTGGAATGTAATTCTTTTTAAAGAAAAAGAGGGACATAGCCTCTGTTGATATGACCCAGGCAGACACAATTAAAGGAAAGGCAGAGGTCCACCTTCTGCATAGATATCCCAAAAGCAGTTGCACAGACAACAGTGCATCAACATAGATCTTCTAGGGCTGGAATTTGGCTCAGCAGAATAAGTGTTTGGCTGGCAAGCGTAAGGTCCTGAGTTCAATCCCTGGTACTGCAAAACAAAACAAAACAAATAAACAAACAAACAAAAATCATAGATCTACACCAACTGGAGCTCCACGTGGTATGATCACACAAAACTGCTAAATCTGAAGGTGAGTTCCACTGGACAGTCTCTTTCCTTTTCCACAAAGCGTCTAGACATTAACTATAGAATTGTGGTGAAGGAATTCCTCTCGCAATGAAACAGTGACAATATAGCAACCAGAGACTCAAGACAAGCCTGGATGTAGGCTGGAATCAAAAGCTGCAGTAGCAGAAGTGGCCACAGTCTCAGAGAAAGTAAGACGATTGCTTAGAGTTTCTGTAGGGGTAGGCAAAAGTGAAGTGAGATTCCTAGGAGTGATCTAAACACCCAGTTCTTCAATGCATGGATGACAATGCATGCCAACAAAGCTTAAGAAGTTGCAGGGAAGCGTGACCATCAGGCCAAATAAGGTCCCAGAAACAGACTTGAACTAAATAGCAGTGGATACATACAAACTCTTGGACAGCAAATTCAAAACGATGGTTTTAAGTAAACCTGAAGAGTTAAACACAGAGAAGTAAGTCAGCATTCTATCAGAGACAGTTGATAAAAAGACTGAAGTAGTTAAAAGCATCAAACAGAAATCCTTAATATAAAAATATAATAAATAAAATTGAAAGCATGGTAGAAGATAAAAGTAGCAGATAGATCAAAAAGAAGAAAAAAATCAGGGAATTTGAAGACAGGCTTTCTTACATAGTGAAAAGTAAAACGAGAGAAAAAGAATAATGAAGTTTACAGGAAACATGAAACAGCACAAAAAGCAAATATTCATGTTTTGGGGCTACTAAAGGGACGTGACGATATCAAATGGCTGAAAAGCTTATTTAGAGAGAGATAACAGAGAACTTTTCAACGGCAGAGGATGATACAAATGTCAAGGTCAGCCAGGCATGGTTGCACACACATGTAATTGCAGCCTTGGGAGGCTGAGGTAGGAGGATTGGTGTGAGTTTGGGATGAGCCTGAGCTACAAAAGTGAGCTCAAGGCCAGCCTCAACTGCATAGTCAGACCCTGTCTCAAAAAGACAAAATAAATGAATGAATGAATAAATAAATAAACAAATAAAAATAAAATAAAAAAATGTCAAGGTCAGATTACCAGACTGATTTAACCCAACCAATCCTAACTCAAGACACACTGTAATCAAACTCTCAAAGAGTATAGCCAAGGAGAGGATTCTTTAACCAGGAAGAGAAAGGAAACTAAAAATTAAACAAACAAATGAAACAAACATGTAAAGATAATCCAATTAGGGGCTGGGGAGATAGCTCCATGGCACAAGTGCCTGCCTGGCAAGTGCAAGGTCATGAGTTAGAACTCTGGTCCCTCAAAAAAAAAAAAAAGATAATCCAATTAGCTGGGTGAGAGATACATCAGCAGAAACTCACAGGATACGAAAGAATTGCATGAGTTCACAGCACTGAGGGAAAAAAATTGCCAACCAAGAATATCATACCCAGTATAACTCTCCATAAGAAATGAAGAAAAGACCATGGCAATACCAGGCAAGGAAAATCTAGACACATTTATCACCATAAGATCTGTTGTACAGAAAATGCGAAAGACAATTCTTCAAACTAAAATTTACACTAATAGTGTAAAAAGAACAGAAAGTATAAAATTCACTCAGTTACTGTATAGAAAAATTCAGAAAGTTCTAATGCTGTAAACATGGTGCATAAGCCAATATCTTCAATATGAAGACTAAAATAAAGACAGTTACAAATTATAGCTACTCTATGCTAAGAGATTACTTTTTAGAAAAACGCAAAATAGGATATCAAAATTCAAAATATGGCAAGGATTGTAATACAAATATGAGTTTTTCTTTGAATATTCTTTAATCAAATTTTTTTTGTTGTTCCTGATAAGTGTGGAAAGCCTGGCCCTAAATTAATGGCATAACTGGGAAGTGACAGAAACTCTAGAAGGTGGGGTCTAGTTGGATTAATTAAGCAAGTCACTGGGACATGCCTCTGAAGGTTACTCTTTGTGCCTGGCCCCTTAGTCTGTGTTTTCTGGCCACCATAAGGTGAATAGCTTCCTCTGTCATGTGCCTGCCCCCATGTTGTTCACCATTGTCTCAATCCCAAAACAATGAAGCCAACAGGCCACAGAGTAAAATTTCTGAAAGTATGAGTCAATATAACATTCCCAAGTTGTTGTGAGATATTTTGTCAAAGCGATGCAAAGCTAACACAATGTCACTTAAAAAAAGCTTGTTATAAGCAAAAGATGGTTTTGCTAAGCTTCATGATAACAACAAAATGAAAAGTACAATAAATGAACCTAAAATAATAAGCAAAGAAACAAATGTACCTCTGATGTATTGTGAAGCCACAAAATAACAACAACAACAACAAAAAAAAAACTGTAGGACCGGCAAGATAGTGTAACAGACTAAGTACCTGCTTAGGCAAGTGCAGGGACCAGGGTTCGATTCCCAGCACCAAGAAGCTCTATGAACTCCAATGAGAATAGATCAAAATGAAGTAGGACTACATGTAGAAATAGCATAATAGAATAGACAAAATTGAAATACCAGAGAAAAATCTCAAAAGCAGAAAGAGAGAAGTAAATTACACACACAGGATTGTCAGTAAGATTAACAGATTTCTAACCAAAAACTAGAGAGATCAGAAGCCAAATGAAATGATATGTTCAACGAACTGAAATAAAAGTTCTGTGAACCAGTTAAGCTAATCTTGAAAAATAAGAGCAGAAGTTACATGTTTCTAGCTAAATAGAACTAAACAAAAGCTGAATGTGTTCCTTTCTTTGGGATATTAGGAACTGAGTCAAAGAACGTAACACTTTGTTGCATGGCTCACTCTCCTATAATATTGTATTTTGAATTTTTTTTTTTTTTTGCGGTATTGGGCATTGAACTCAGGACCTTGTACTTGCCAGCCAAGAGCTTATTCTACTGAGCCATCTCCATGGCCCCTATGTATTTTGAGAAAGTATCTTGTTGAGTTGCCCAGATGAAGTTAGAACTTGTAGTCTTTCCATCTCAGCCTCCTGGAATGTTGGGATTACAAATGTGTGCCATTGTGCTGCATATTTGTTGCTTATTATGTTGTTAAAATGTTAGTTTATGAAGATGATGCACTGATTACACATTTGCATTCATCAAGTGAAAGTCAAATAATGCATGAAGAAAAACTAATTTAAATGAAAGAATAGAAAATTCCACAGTAAGGGTTGAAGACTTTAATATGCATATTTTAACAATGGTTTGAAGAAATAAGCAGAAAATTAACTAGAAGGAAGAAAACTTAAATTATACTATAAACAACTAGACCTAATAGCTGTAGGATATTCCATGAAGTAACAGCAGAATACACAGTCTTTGTAAATGTACACAGATTACTTTACAGATAATCTTATGTGTAGTTAAAAAAATCCCAGAAATTACTCAAATTGTGTTTTCCAAATATAATGAAATGAAAGTAGAAATCAATGACAGGAAATTTGTAATATATGAGAATTAAGTAATTCATTTCTAGATAGAAAAGATAGAGGGGACATGACAAATAAAATAAATTAAAAGAGAAATGTACACATGATGGGAAAATTTCTAACATCACAGAGGTCATGAAGGCGAAACTATCAGTGCACTCAAAATCCAGAGACCTAAAAGTAAAGTTTCAATTTGTTATTAAAAATATCTTCCTGCTAAGAAAAACCCAGGCACAGATGGCTTCTTTGATGCATGCCATCAAATGTCTGGTGAAAAATGTGCACCAATTATTTTATACTTCTCAAAACAGTAAAGGAGAGAAAATATCCCATTTCCTTCTAAAAGGCTAATATTAACCTGATACAAAAATGCAAAATATCGTAAGAGTAAGTGTGGAGGACCACCTGGAGGACACTCCCCGAAAGCGTAGCAGCATTTGGGTAATCCTGGCCCTATTTTTATGCACTGATATATAGAAAGCTGGCTAGGATTTTTCCTTATTCCTTTACATGGCTTTAAGCAATGCAAAGAAGTTGAGATGAAGTGCTTGTGGGTAGACTCTGAAGCAACACGACAGGTCAGTGTTAGCATGGTCCCTTAGCACCCGAAAAATATGGGTCAAGTGGTTAGGATGGAGAAACATGCTCCCCTGTGTGGGCCGGGATTGAGCCTTGAGATAAAATGCTATGACTTCCCAGAGCATAAAAATTATACATCAGAGCCGAAGCACTGATCCCAAAACATTAGATGCTACTTTGACTGTGTTATGTAGATTATTCTTTCTTTATATCCTTTTTTGCTTTATGTTGCAGAGGTCATTTCAGGCTTCCTACCTAGCTCAGTTTACAGAACTTGTGTGCATCCCAACATAGTGAGTCACTTATTCTCAAGTCACTCCCTTCCTAATGAATTAATAAAATCCATGTTCAGCCTTGGGTCAAGGCCTTTGTTCTGGTTTGCCATCATAGCTGGACTTAGGACCCCCCTTGCCTCCTCATAACTACAAATGTGACTCAGTGTTTTTATCCTCGCCATGGGTTGCACTGAAGTGGTAGACTGGAATGAACTTGCCACAATTCCAGTCACTTTTCCATGGGATAACAAACACAAACTTCTCTGGCTGTGACAAGGATCAGGAAAGGCTTTCTATAAGCAAGAAAACTTTTGCGTCTATATAGACATGAAAGTCCACAACAGAACATTAGCTAACCAAATGTAATATATCATACTGAGGTAGGATTTATTAAAAGAATATAAGATTTTGCCCACATACAAAAGTGAAACAGAACAATATACCACATTAATACATGAAAAGATAAAGTCCAATGCCATTTTACTATAACACTGAAATTACTAAGATAGAAGGTAACATCCTGATGAAATAGAAAAAAAAAAAGGTGTCACTAAAAGAATAAAAGAATGGACTTTATAATCTATCCATTAGATGTAGGAAAAAGGATGTGAAGAAGTTCATACCTATTATTAAAGATCACAGCAAATATAGAATAAAAAGAAATTTCCTTAATTTGATGAAAAATATTTTAGAAAACCTAGTATTAAAATCATTCATAATGCTAAAACAGTAGATATTTTTCTACTCAGAAAAAGATAAATATAAGAAAGATGTGTGAGACATCTAAGCTGAAAACTATAAAATGTAACAGAACAATTAAAGAAGGCCTAAATACACAGCAGACTATTTATGTGCACATAAACATATGCACGTGGGTATTACGACTTTAATTCCTCACAGATCTGTAGATTTAATGCAATTTTTAAAACTATATCAAACTTTATTTTAGAGATTGGCAACCTAATTTAGACTTTATATGAAAATGAAAAGGCCTCAGAGCAGTCTGGAAATTTTTGAAGAATACAGCTAAAGGATTCACTCCATCAGAGATCCAAAATCAGTACTGTACTTGAAAGAAGGCTTGCCAGACACACTGGAGTTATTCGGATTTGGATGTGCTGCAGACCATTGTCTGGTGACTGAATGGAGCTCATCCAGTTAGGGAAAATGCAGATGTTATTTGTAGGCAATGATAAGATTTGACTTTTCATGAGAATATTGGAATTTTGAAAAACTTAAATACGCCCTTGAGAGCTTGACACCTTCACAATGTTTATGTACTGTTCTGTCATATTAGTGGGTGTTACTGATGCATATGGTTTTTAAAAACTGAATAATGAATTATATCAACATTTGGAAAATCTATCTAACTCTCCAAAGCAATAGTTTTCCAATGACTTATGCTTATGAAACAAAGCCTGAGTGAAATATCTATTAAAGTACAAAAAAAAAAAAAACACTCTTATTTTTTTGTTTGTTTGGTTTTGCTAATTGAATGAGGGCCTTCTCACAGAGCTATATACCTCCAGACCTTTGCATTTTTTATATTGAGACAGGGTCTTGCTGAGTCATTACACTGCCCAGGCTGTGCTGGAATTCATAACCCCCTTGCCTCAGCCTCTCAGAGTGGTGAGATTAGAGGTGTGTGCCATCGCACCAGCTAAGACTAGTAAATTTCTATGTAGGATATGAAAAATTTAGGGATATGATTTCTTATTCTACATTGCAAGTAAGTTCTAGTTGTTTCTTGTATGTTAATGCCAGTCTTTATAATTTTTTGTTGAACTATGTAAATCTGTAATTACTATTCATATATTATAAATTATTGTTTAACATCTATGTCTGAGAAGCAAAATAAATGAAGTACTTATAAATTCCTTTCCACTAGCTTTTTTTGATCCATATATGGGCAATTTTTTGTTAATTTTGTATCTGCTTATTATATTTCAGTGGCTATATTTGACTATTATCACAGGAAGTAATTCGAAGACTAAGATATTGATTTTTTTTTGCTTATACCAGAAAGTTGGAAACATGAACAATATGAAACCACCTTCATCTAAATACTTGGGTCAAAACTGCTCTTGGTAGGCCAGACATGGCGGTGCATGCCTGCTGCCCCAGCACTTGTGAGACTGTACGCCAGCCTAGGCTACAAAGTGAGCTTAAGGCCAGCCTGACTACATCATGAAACCCTGTCTCAGAAGGGGAAAAAAAGATTGTTCCTGGTTACATATATGACCTGAGGCAGGGCTGAATTCTATTTCATGGGCTTTTAACCCTGGTTCATCTTTGTTTCTAAATAACAGGCCTTGAGGATAATGAAATTACATTCAGTTTTATTGATCCTCACCACATTGTATTCCTGCTTTGGTCCACATTTGCTTATAAGACTGTAAAATGAAGTTACAGTTAGTTTTATTGTTAGCTTTATAATTACATCATTGGCAAAGCTAAACAAAATTTATGCTCGTTTTCCTGGATTTTTCTCTCTTTTGGGATCTTTACCTAATAATCACTTGTTTTTTCTCAATTCTCAATGCTTTCAGTTTTTTTTATTTCATTTTTGTAGTTCTCTTTAGCTGAAAAATCATTCCAAATTAAATACTCTATCATTACTAGAAGTTGGCACCCCTAGTACTTTAATTTCATTTATCTGTGATCCTCTTTGTAAAGTGTTGTCATAAAGGATGGCATCTTTTTAGATGAAACCTTGGGAATTAAAAGATTAAAATCAGTGAACCCTTGAATTTGTAAATCAAAATTTGTGTACAGATCCATTTATTTTTAGGAGAAATTTAATATTTTCTTATCCAAAGGTGTCTGTGTTATATACTAACTTAATAAATCAAAATAGGACAATCATAATAATTAAGTAAATTTATTTGAGCTGTAAACTCACAGAAAAATCTTTATAAAACAGCTGTGAGCACTGTGGTGAAGTCTTGATATTATAAACTTGAACCTTTTACATAAATATAAGTGTAAGGAGAAATTACTTGATGCAGCACAATATAAATGCAACTACAAGAGGTTAAAAACAAGACTGTAGAAGTCTGAGTTTCCAGTTAGTTAAATTTCTTGTTCTTAATGCAAACATGGTTAAAATTTACTAATATCTTAATTATAATTAATAATATGAGCATTTATTTCTCTGTAATTTCCCCAATCCTTAAGTAAGTGAATAACCTTTTCTCTCTTTTTTTGGGCTAGGATTCGAAAAGAAAATAGCATATTTTGGTTTAATAAAATTAAATATTTTATGAAGACTCAAGTTGCATGATTAATTTTTCCATTGGAAGATATGGAATGAATTTATAGACTTTGATATAATCCTTGTAACGTTTGAAGAGTTTACGTATCTCAAAGGTTTTATATCTGTGTTGCAGAATTCTCAGGCATACTTATATCAGAAATAATTTATCAGCATAAATGGAAACTAATCTGTATATTCATATCCATTCCGTTCTGTTCATTATTGTTAACCTAAATACCAGGTAAATAGGTTAAGAATAATTCCTAAATGCAACACGCCCGATTAAACGCAAACGTTACCAGTCGACGTCTGTACGTTGTTCACAGTACATAATCCGAAGGTATTGAGCATAGCCGCTGCAATTCTTATGGCCCCGAGTTTTATTTACCTAGAGAAATTGCCCAAACGATAGCAATCTTCATGATGGCCTTAGTCCGCGAATTGAAACGGCTGTGCTCAATAGGATTACGTATTGCTACATACCGATCCAGCGATATGGCGCAGAGATGCATGATGGATGCAGTTGAAAATAAGACATCTAAAGCAATCCAGACGGGGCACAAATATCTAGGTAATGGCCAGACATAATCTGAAAGAGAGAAAATAAGACAGAGAAGCATGTTATTCAAACCTTACTGACTATACTTTTGTATTTCATTCGCTTATGTTTCTCTTTCAATTTAAACTTTTTAAAGAAAGTGAGATTTCACCAGTATTATTTTCTTTTTTCTTTCTTTTGTGGCTGGCTTCGCCCACCCTGGTGGTGGAGCTGGAGAAGTATGTGGTACCCAGGATCTAACTGTGGTCCCTGCACCTTTGCCTAACTTGCCTAAGCAGGCACTTTAGTCCCCAACTAGCCTTATTTCCTATGATGACTTCAGTGCTACATAAATTTGTCACATTACATAAATTTGTATTGAGGTAAACTTTATGTAACATAAAATTAATCACTTTAAAGTGTAGAATCCAATGATGTTTACTATGCTCATAATATTGTACCACCACTAGTTTTTTCTAGTTCTGAAACATTTCATCTGTCTAAACGGAAACTAGTATTCATTAAACAGTTACCCCATAGCCTCGCACATGCTCACCCAGTCCTGAGCAATCTCTAAACTGCTTTCTGTTGTTATGGATTTGTCTAATTTGAAAATTTCATGTAATTGTTAATTCATATTCTTTTCTGTTTGATTTTCTTAATGTACAAAGATTTTGAGGCTTATCTGTTTTGTAGTATTTATTTATAGTTAAAATTCTTTATGTGAAAAAGTGTTTTTTCTCTTTTTGTATTTTAGGGAGGGGTCTACAGGGTCTCACTACTCGATCGGACTGGTAATGATCCGCCCATTTAGAGCTGGGATTACAGGCACATGCCACCGGGCCCAGTCTCAGTTGCCATCTCGGTGAGCCCTGGGGATGGGGCTGGCACAGCAGGCCCTGGGATGGAAAAGAAAATTATTTGTGTGGTAATGTGACTAATTGTGACTTTGTGACACATTTGTAATAAATTATTTATTGATAGGTATTGAATTATAGTTGATTTTCATGTGTTTATTGATCTTGCAGTATTCCTGATTTCATGTATTATGTTGTATATTGTATGTGAGAGAGAGAGAGAGAGAGAGAGAGAGAGAGAGAGAGAGAGAGGGAAGAGAGAAAGAGAAGAGTGACAGAGACAGAGACAAGGACAGAGAAAAGAGATAGTTGTTTTATTCTCTGGCATTTTCCACATATAAGATCATGTTACCTGGGAAGAAAGATAATTTTAATTCTTTTCCAGTATAATGTTGAATAAAAGTAATAAAATTGGACATCTTTTTTTCTCTGATTTTAGAGGGAAATTTTTCACTTTTTAACTGTTGGGTGTGATATTAGCTGTGAGCTTTTCATACTTGCCTTGTATTATATTGAGGAAGTTCCTTCTTACTTTCTAGGAATTGCATTTCACCCAACTATCCCCTTTCTATGTTTCTTCCAAAGGAACTAAAATATTTTAAGGATAACATGCATACCCATGTCCAATTTAGTATAGCTAGATCTTGGAAACAGGGTGTATGTGCAGCAATAGATCAACAGAGAAGGAAAGTATGGTATTTGTACACTATGAAGTACTATACTGCCGTAAATTTGAGGCATGCAAAAGTAAGTGGATGCAAATGAAAAACATAAGTAAAATAAAAAAGGCATACAAGTGTAAATATTACATGGTTTCTAAAAATCCAAAATGTACTATTAAATATAAAAAGAAATTATATAACAATGCATGTAATATGATAACACTTACCTCTGGTATATATATATATATATATATATATATATATATATATATGTGTGTGTGTGTGTGTGTGTGTGTGCCTGGGATTGAACCCAGGACCCTGCACTTGCCAAGGAAGCATTTATTCTACTGAGCTATCTCCCCAGTCCAGTCTTTTAACAAGCAAAGAAACTTCTACAATGATACATAAGAAACCATGGATGATAAAGGAGGGTATAAAATGGGTGGTAAAGGCAACAGAAACTTCCTTTTTGCTTCCCACTCTTTTGTACCTTCAAGTGTTTGTTTTTGGATTTTTATAAAAATAAACATGTAAAAAAAATAAGCATGTATTGCTTTATCATATAAAGGATTAAAATTGTTTATACAAGTCTTTTCACTATATTGTAAAATCAAGTGAAATATATATATATATATATATATATATATATATATGTATATATTTGTCTTTTTGAGACAGGGTCTTGCTCTCCAGTTCAGGCTAGACTTGAACTCACTTTTGTAGCCCAGGCTGGTCTTGAACTCGCACTGATCCTCCTGCCTCAGCCTCCCAAGTGCTGGGATTACAGGCGTGCGACACTATGCCCGGCTCAAGTGAAATATTTTGAAGTTATTTTCAGAGAGATAGTCAGCACAACAGTGTTGGGAAAAAGGTATTTATTTCATTAAGAAATGAATCTGTTAGCACCAAAAACTAAAATATTGCCACTATTTACAGCCTTGAGGGGACTATTTCTCAACTGCCCAGTGTTATCATAGAATCCTTCTGTAGAACTTTTTTTTTGGGGGGGAAAGGGAAGTTGAAACCACTGGTGGTCACTTAGCCTAGTGTCTTGTCTGGGGAGAGAAGGCTAGTGGCGCTCTGGTTGCAAATGGACTGCCACTGACCACGTTCTTACTCAGCAAAGATCTTGGATGACAATTACAAAGGTCTCTCCCATAAAAGTTTTGCCATTCCATATAAAAAATTATTATTTTCTCTTGCAGTTTAGGAGTCTTTAGTAACTGTTCATAACACAAGTTATCTATACAGAAATCCTGCTGCTTAGAAATACAAATAATCTAAGTGGCAAAAAATAAGTCAATTACACAATCATTCTTTCTAAGTCCTGGCGTTCTGCAGAGCAAGAACAGCTTCCCAGTTGCCTAGATTTTCCAGCTTCTGGGCTTCAAAAAGAAATATTTATCTGACTAGATATATTTTCTCTGGAAGCAGAGTAACTACTTTTGGTTTTCCATATCTCATCTGAGTTCCAGACTCCTTGGCATTAACATCTTCTACACTATTTCATCTTCTCTCAATATTGCTTATTCACAAGATTGAAGACACCCGATGTAACATCACATCCAACCCCTTCAGACCATCCAGATATTCCAAGTTTGAAGTATAGTTTCTGGTTTTAGGTTCCTGAATTTAGACTCCATCTGTTGTATGAGGCTTCCAAATGGGAACTGGATTTTTTACCGTATTGTTTTATCTCATGCTGGAAGAAATTCATGAAGGCATTTTTGGTTTGCTTCCACCAAGTATTCGTCAAGAATTCCCAAATCCTTATTTCTTGAGGCTGTTCCTGACATTATTGAATCACTGAGGATATATTTTTAAATGCATTAATAAAAGAGATTTGTGAAAAATATTTTGGCTGTATGCAAGACTGATTGGCAAGGTTTTCATCTCTGAGGTGCCATGCTTTTTTGTGAGTAACAAGAATTTAATTAGCTGAAGCCCTTCTCCTTTATGACTATACAAGTCCTTGTTTCTTATAATTAATTATTCATGAACTTAGATCTTAATAGACTTCTTTTTAAAATTTTTATCTTATTTTTTTTTTCTTGTTTGACAAGTTTTGTTTGTTTGTTTATTTTTATGGCCGGCTCAGCCTGCCCTGAGGGCAGGGCTGTAGCAGCATGTGGTGCCGGGGATTGAACCGCGGTCCCTGAAGCTGCCCAAGCTTTCCCAAACAGGCGCTTTAGACCACTGAGCCATCCCACCAAGCTTTCCTCAGCAGGTGCTTTAAACCACTGAGCCATCCTGCTGGGCACTAGACTTCTTATAAATATACACAAGTACTTGTTATACCACTTGCTATTTTTATGTTTACTTAACAAAATACTCATTATTTATCATAATAATTTATAAGCTGATATTACTCAGTCTAATACTGAAAATTAGGTTCAGCTGCTTCAGTTACTACCAAGTCACTTAGATTTAAAAAGGTAGTCTTTCCACCATTATATTTAAACATACTCTGATTGTGTTTGAGCTAATATTACCTGAGTATCTTTAGATAATACAGCCTGATTTCTATAATGTAGATTTGCTAAGTGTATAACCCAGGCAGAGGTGGGCAAACAAAATTAAGATAGCCAAGACAAAAGTTACATAGTTTTGTATGGTTACTACCTTAGATAATTCTTTCTTCCTACTGAAAAACAAATTAATTGGGTAAATAACCGTTCACAGAATGGTTTCTTCCAAAAGAGGTAAAATTAGTGGGCACAAAAATGCAACAAAGACTGTGTGTGTACAAAAGAGACGAGTAATACTAAGAAGATTTCACGAACAACCCTGAAGGTTGGAGAATAACTAGTGGTAATTAATGGATGACTAGTGAAGGCACAGCCTGGGAATGGGTAACAGTTTGCTAAGAAACACCAAAGTTTCCTGAGAAGAGTCTTCTAGCAATAACTCTCCTGGTCTATGCAGAGTAAAGATTTAGGAAATGATACACTTAGGTTTGAGAGGCAAACTGCTGACTTAATATACTAATGTATTTCTCAGTCCATTCATACTTTGTAACGAGTGCTAACAATAGGAAAGTATTACCATAACACCTGTATTTTCCATATGGAAGATATTGTCAAGAATAATGGAAGAGTGGTTGGGGAGAAAAAAAAAAACAGTAGAAGGAAGGACTAGCCATATAGGTCAGTGGACTAAAGTGCCTGCTTAGGCAGACACAGGAGGCATCAGCCCCACCTCAGGGCACTGTGAGCCAACATTTGAGACTGGGCGTGCTGGTGCATGCCTGTAATCCCAGAGATTGGGAGGCTGAAACAGGAGAAACACTCCAAGTCCAATCTATGTTGTGAGACCCTATAGACCCTGTACTAAATACACTAAAAATATTGAAGGAGAAATGTGGCATAGGTACAGATAAAAGAGGAAATGTATGAGTTTCCTTGATATGAGAGTCCCATGTGTGCATTTGACGTTTACTTTTTCTTTGAACCCTAGACTTCATCGCTCTTACCAATGAACTAGTTAGATTTCTTTATTGCTTAAGGGTTTTACAGTATTCATTTAAAGTATCTATATATTAATTAGGTATTTTTAATTTTTATTTTTTTAAAGAATTTTATTTCTTTTATTTTTTTTTCTTGTTTCAGAACTTTTGTTTGTTTATCCATTCATTTTTATGGCTGGCTCAGACTGCCCCGAGGGCAGGACTGGCACAGCATGTGGTACCAGGGATTGAACCGTGGTCCCTGCAGCCGCCCAATCCTTCCTAAGCAGGTGCTTTAGACCACTGAGCCATCCTGCCAGGCCCAATTAGGTATTTTTTTAAAATAATTTTTTATTTTTTTATTTTTTATTCTATTTTATTTCTTGTTTCAGAACTTTTGTTTGTTTATTTTTATGGCCGGCTCAGCCTGCGCTGAGGGCAGGGCTGGCATAGCATGTGGTGCCAGGGATCGAACAGTGGGCCCTGAAGCTGCCCAAGCTTTCCCAAGCAGGCGCTTTAGATCACTGAGCCATCCTGCTGGGCCCTGGTATTTTGAATTAAAATCAAATTTCTATTACTGGAATTATAAGGAATGACAGATATTCGAAAGATATTTTGGTGGGCTATGGAACATAAGAGATCTGCAACAGTGCCCCAGAAATCACAGTGGTTCAGAGACTCCCCAGAAACACCAAGGCTTCCAACAAAACACTTCGCCATTCTATGATATAAGAAGTTTATTAGTCTGACTGGCCTGTATTTTGTCCATTTTATTGCCTTATTGTCTATATACTATAATTTAGATATATACATTTGCTTTACAATTAGAAATTATATAAAATTTACCTGGGCTGCTACTTACTTTAATCACTTCGTGGTTTTTTAAAAACTTTTTTGAATATATTTGGTACAAGGTCTCAATATGCAGACTTGTAGTATTCCTCC
>PVJA010047115.1:0-14807 GCA_004027025.1 Myocastor coypus
TGAGGACAATATGGAATATGTCAACTTTCAAAGAAAAAAAGGGGGAAAAGAAAAAAAAAGTAATGTGGATTTAGAAAGGTTAATGTTTAGTTGTTTGATCAATCTTATATACCTATATGTATTAATCTAAACTGATCCGATGATGAAAATATGTAATATAACCATTGTTAAATTTAAACAATAAAAGAATTGAAAAAAATAAAAATAATAAACTTGTACCAAGATACTGAGCAAAATAGCATATTTTATATTATGTGTGATTCTTCAACACAAATCCAATTGTACTTTATTAGCTACAGTAAAAGAAAAAGATAGAAAACAACTTCCTTCACCACATTAACAGTCATCCTCGAAACTCTCTTTCCTAAACAGAACAAATTAATATTACTGAGAACAATTCCAAGACTGATCTAACAATCTTGTCTGGTAATACATATGCTACCCCAAATGCTCATTTAAAAAAAGGTCAATAAATTCTCCATGCATTGTTGTGCATATCGAAGTGCACCAGTCAGTTCTTTTTACTTATGTATTTATTTTGTGGGACCAGGGTTCAAACTCATGACCTTGCACTTGCCAGGCAGGCACTCATGCCATGGAGCTATCACTCTGTCCCCAGTCAGCTCTTTAATAAATGATAAATACATAAAGTTAAATTACATAGCTAATACATATGTACTAACTTCACATTTTTTCTTATAATTTCTGCTTTACTGTTTTATCAACACACTAGAAAATAGACGAGTCTAAGACCTACAATTACCAAAACTGGAGAAACATTTCTAGAGGGAGTCTGACAACCATGTTTAGAAGAATCTGGATAATGTAGTATAAATTAAATAAAATAATTCAGATAAAAAAAAAAAGAAAACCCTACAGGAAATTGGAATAAATGGTTTTTACTTCAACCTGAAAAAAGCCACCAGTGACAAACCAACTGCCATCATAGTAAATGGCCAAAAATTGAAAGCCTTCACTTTATTTTTGACTGCTTCATATAATTTTATATGTAAAAGTTTCTCAGAAAAAGCGACACATGTGCAGAGCTCCCAAAGTAACAAAGCAGTGGCTCCTCGTACTTTTTTTCTGCACTAGGAAAACTGAACAGAAAATGGGAAACATAATTCCATTTTGTTCTTTACTGTTTCCACCTATGTGGGCAGTTTTTCAAGTAGAGTTTCTATTCCTTTGCTGGTGTTTTTGTTTTATTTCCAATGTGGAACTCAAACTTTTCAGGGCAGGTGACTTTATTTGCAATTTCTTGGTCAGTACTCTATAGAAGGCTGAAAATAATAGCACTCCTATTTAAGCTGGCTCAGGACTTCAGGTTCTCCATGCCAACATGCTCTATGAGGGTTTTCACAAAACAACCTTCTCTTCGAACTTCTTTCATCCTTTCAGCTTACTCTTTTAGTCATTTTAAAACAAGGTGCTCTGGAGGATGGGAAATAGAATAAAAAGGAAATCCATGAATTGGGAAAAAATTATAGCAGACTGTCCTTCCGACAAAGAATTCCTACGTAGAATATATAAATAATTAAAAATGTCAGGCTTCTAAAATTCAAAATAAAAAATGGACATCTGAGACAAATATATACTTCATAAATGAAGACATACAAATGGCAAATAAATATATGAAAAAATGTTCAACATCATTGGTCATTTAAGAGATAGAAATTAAAACAATGCTGAGATACCATATTACATCAGAAAGAATGGCGATCATGAAGAAATCAAACAATATCAAGTGCTGGAGGAGATGTGGTGAAAAAGGAACCTTTCTTCCCTCTTGGTGAGAATGTAAGCTGTTATAACCGTTATAGAAATCAGTATGGAGATGCCCCAAAAAGATAGGATTGGTGGTCCCATTCTAGCCTGTGCTTCTGCTGTTAGGTATTTTCCCCAAAAAACCCTGAAATTCTCATATCACACTGATATATGTACACCTATGTTTATAGCAGCCCAATTTGTCATGGTAAACCTTGGGAATACACCAAATACCGTCAACTGAGGGATGGACAAAAAAGATATGATATTTTTATACAGTGGAGTATTATTCAGGTATAAAAAGATAAATTCAAGGCTTTTGTAGACAAATGGATGGAGCTCGAGACTATACTGATAAGAGAAATAAAGCAGTTCCACATGTGCAGATATTATATTATCTCCCTCATTTGAAAACCTGAAAAACTAACTAAAATCTGAAAGTCACAATGTATAGTGTGAAAGGGAAAAAATTTGGTCAATGGGAAAGAAAAAATGGGATGAGGAAAAGGACAAATGAAAGAGGGGAAAGAGAAACATTCATGTATATATGTAGAATGTTTTGGATACTTGTACTGCCAATTTCTGATGGAGCAATTAATGTGTAAATTTTTTTTTCTTTTTTATCCCTTTTTCTTTGAATTTCTTGCAACTTTTTTAAGTCTTTTTTTTAAAATCAGTCTTTCACATTTATATATTGTAACCAGAACAACTAATTTGCAGTAAACAACATGGAATACAGCAACTACTGTTGATTTCCTATATTTGGCTTTGTGAAATTTTGTACCATTTCTATTGTTTTCCTATCATTATTTTCTATTCTTTTTATTACTTTTAATAAGAAATAACAATATGATAGTTTCAAAATACATTAGTAGTACATTGGCAATAATTGACACATTACATATTGTTGTCCACATAGTAGTTATACAGAGCACAAGGTGTAGACATTTTCTAATCGATAATGGTAAGGAAAGAAAAAAAGAAAATGTTTTCTTTTCTTTGAACTGAGAGAAAGTAGATGTATACATAGTCCATATTTGCAGTGGGTTACTGGTAAAACTGGCAATGTTGGAGGCTGTTGATTTTAAGCCACTTATAGCTCATCATACTAATCTAGTTCTGCATTTTATGCATTTTCTGCTGGGTGATCAAGGGCAAGTTAAAGCAAGATATTATAACAAAACATTCATCTTTTGTATCTTCCAAGGTCAAATTCCCTCAGGATTAACTTTGGAACCATGTACAGTGCTTTGTAGAACTGTTGTCAGTGTCAGCCACTGGGATGAGTCACGGCCATTGCTTGACCAGCTTGCTTTCTGTGAAAGCCTGATAGAATGTTTTTTTTCTCTAGGTGCCTCTCTTCAGACACACTGTACTTCATTTATCCCTTTCCTCTGAGGTCCCATACTATTTTCTATTCTTAACAAAAGAAATAATGTATATTGTCAACATGTATTACAAAAATGTACTAGTAAGAAAAATGGCAAAAATCAAACCTGACAATATAAAAATAGAATGAATTACTTTGTCAACAGTG
Source organism: Myocastor coypus (assembly GCA_004027025.1). NCBI lineage: Eukaryota > Metazoa > Chordata > Mammalia > Rodentia > Myocastoridae > Myocastor > Myocastor coypus. The sequence continues at coordinate 3,305 of PVJA010047115.1, forward strand.
TTTGGGTACAAGATAAAGTAGGAAATAGTGATATATGGGTAGGAAATGGTTGTTTAAGTTATCAAACTCTTTTTCAGTTAGATTTTTTCTGCAAAAGGCAAGGGTAATGGTGTGAATTTTTTATGTTAAGGCTTATAATACTTAAAGAGAAGTCTAAGGATGAGAAAATTGATATTATTGATCTATGTGTGGATACCTACCTATTTCGTGGAGAATTATGAATCTGTCTCATCCCTTAAATTAAAACATTCACATACAGTTGTCTCCTTTTCTTCTTCTTATAACCCTCAGGCCTATAAATCAGTTCTATTTTTTCAAGTGTCTCAGGAACTCCACCAGAATTTAGTGCCCCTCAGAAAACCTAATGTTTCTCTAGACTCTCTTTGTGTTCCTTGGACACAGGGGTTCTCAACCTTTTTAATGCCGTGATCCCACAATACACTTCCTCATATTGCAGTGACCCCAAACCGAAAAATAACTTTGGTGGCTACTTCAAAACTGTAATTTTGCTACAGTTATGATTCTGAATGTAATAACATTTTCCAATGGCTTTAGGTGACCCCCGCCAGGGTCGCGACCCACAGGTTGAGAACCACTGCTCTGACAACTTTAAACTCTGGAGGACATACTCAAGGGTGGAGGTCTTTATTCTAACTCAGAATACTTCCCATGCTTTGAGATATCCCAGTAGTAGAAGAGACTACTCAAGCCCAGGTTTCTTTTTCAGAGCCGGACACCAAACAATGAAAAGAAAAGTTAGACTGCTTTTCAGAAGATCCTGGTATATTTGCAGATGGGTTTCAAATTTTGGCCACTGCTTGATCCAAAATGGCAAGATTTCAAATTCTACTTGTTCACTTGCTGTATCCTAGAAATAAAACATAGGATTTTAGAAAAGGCCAAAAGATATGTAGGTGAACAAAATGCTATAAAAAAACAGAGGGAACTACCCCAGAGAAACTACTAGACTTCCAACCAAACTAGCGTTAGTATTAGTGTTAGAGATATAATATTAGTAGTGGTGGAGGTCTAACATAAAAATGAGGTCTAATATGTTAACTGCTCTTTTTATGGAAATAGAAAGTTCCATTAAGAAGACTGTTGACTGTGGAAGGTTGAGTGAACTTATTTACAGGAAATGGAAGTCCAACTGTTTTTCATAGCTGATTAGTAGCTTTTCATAAATATGCAAACCTAGATTTGTCTTTCAGGAAGGAATTGGCAGTGATGGGATATCATTTTATTTGTTAATTAGTCCCAGATTTTCAGTGCAAAGTACCAGAATGTCACATGGCTCCACAGATACCTGTAATTCAATTGCTAGACATGACTTTTTATGTTCAAAAATTGGGAACTACATGAGGATGGAAGGAGAAGGGCCAGAATTATGGCTGTTGCAATAGCACCAACCACCACCCACGTCCTGTTCAGTGTATCAGGTGACTGATGTGTCTGATTCATGGCAGTGGAAGAATGACTAACCCCACTATCAGAAGGGGCTAAGCCCCCACAACCCTCATTCTTCCCTCTAATGAAGACTGAAGGGGCCTGAGGCAACCTCCAATGCCCCTGTTCAAGAATATAATTATCACCTCTCCTAGTGTCAGCTATCTGGATGAATCACAGCCATTGCCTGATCATTTTTCTCTCCATGGAACTCTCAGAAAATGTTTTCTCTCTAGGTGACTCTCCTTAGGTACACTGTACATCATCAGTCACTTTCCTCTGCAGCCCCATAATGGTTCCAGGGTAAACCCTGATGGGACCTGACTGACCTTTTCAGATACAAAAGTTACATGTTTTTGTAACATATGTCTTGCTTTATCTTGGTCATAATCATCCAGCACAAAAGTCTAACCAGGAGGTATAAAAACAAAAGCCATATTAATATAATACGTTGTAAAAGGCTCAAGTCAACAGCCCCTGATAATGACAGATGAGCTGATAACCCACTACTGTTATGCACTGTTAGACTAAATATACAGCTACTTGGTCTTTGTGCAATGAAAGGAAAAATCAGTACGAATGATGTTAGACAAGAAATCATGTCTGTATTTTGTACTCTGAACAACTATAAGGAAGAAAAGATTACTCAGTCTATTAACTGTTATGGTTTATGTCTAGTTGTCCCCCCAAAGCCTCATGCAATCATGGGGCATGGCTTCTATAGATTGAGACTTGATTCATGATCCCTGGGATTGTGTTTTAGTACTGATGGGATTATTGGTCTGAGTAAGGCTGAGACTATGGGTGTGGTCTAGGGCAGATATCCTAAGGCGGAGAAACTGAATGTAATATAAAGCGCGACAGAGAGCAGACTAAAGCTGTAGCTGTTGCTCTGCTGCCATGTTTGGTTGGCTGCCTCTGTCACCATTTTGTTGCTGTTCCGCCACCATGAACTGGATGCTCTCTGTCCTGCTCCACTCAGCCTTGGGCCAGCCAAATATGGACTGAAACCTCCAGTAACTGTGAGCTAATAAACCTTTCTTTCCTTCATTTTGAGTATTGGGTATTTGTCCCAGAAACAAGAAAAAAAATATCTAAGACATTAACTATTGTAAAAAATAATAAAAATAAATAAAAATATATAAAAAGAATGTAATTATCATCCCTAAAGATGTGTGGCTCATTCTGTTTGAACATCTTGTTTTATTCTGTAAAACTCTCCTCTAAATCTATAGCTATAATCAGTGTCAAGGGGAACCCTAGCCACTGTTCCATACACCTGTTCTGCATATCATTTCAAAGGTCAAATGTTTAACTATCAGTATTTAATTGCCTGCCCCATGGTATTCCACTCCTCTTCTAGAGAGAAATTTGGCTTGGGAAATTGGGACAATTCTCAAATGCTGGCATAGACCAAAATAGATTTTACATGTTGTGAATACAGCAGGTCTCTCTCATATAATGACCCAATAAATGGAATCTGCTTCATGTTATAAAAGAATACTTGGGAGGGCAAATTGAGCAACACCCATACTTATAAAACTAAAGAATACCAGCCCATTCCTTAATTGGGTCATTTAGTCAGTCTGATAATTTTTAAGTTCTGTGGTATTCTCGATTTTAGTGTTCTGAGGAATAGCTGTCAAAATTTGTTTCCCATTATGCAGGTTGTCCTTTTGCTCTACTAGCTGATCTGTTTATTGTACAGAAGCTTTTGAAATTGACAAAATCCCATTTGTTGATTGTTGCTATTAATTCATGTGCAATTACAGTTCTGTTTAGAAAATAATTTCTGACAGCTATGACTTCAAATGTTTTACGTATTTATCTCCCAATAAATTCAATGCTTGTGTTCTAATGTTTAGACTTTTGATACATTTTGATTTAAGTTTTGTACATGGTGAGAGATATGAGTTCAGTTATAATCTTCTGCAAAATGATATCCAGTTTTCCAAGCACAATTTGTTGTGTAATCTCTTTCCTTCAACATGTTTTTTGGCCCCTTTGTCAAAGAACAAGTACAGAACAGATAGCTAAATGTGTCTGTGGATTTTTTTTGTATCCTCTATTCTATTTTCTTGATCCACATTTCTGTTTTTGTTCCAATATCATGTGAAGCAGTCAGATCATCCGAAATAAAAGCCCTGACCAAGAAAGAAGCAGGTGAAATGAACCGACAATTCTCAGAGTGAGAAATACGAATTTGTACCAAATATATGAGAAAATGTACCAATCTCTGTACACTAGAGAAATGCAAATTAGAACAATGCTAATATTCCATCTTATGTGAGAAAGAATGACAATCATCAGGAAATTAAAAATAACAAATCCTGGGGTTGCTGTGTTAGAATATAAACTAATACAATCAATATGGAAATCATTATGGTAATTTCTCAAAGAACTAAATATAAATCCAATATAACCTAGCTATTCCCCGGCTGGGTATCTTTTCCAAAGAGTTAAATATGCCATACTATAATGACACATGCATACTAATGTTTATATAGGCATGAGTCATAGTAACTAAATCCTTGCAGCAGATTATTTACCAATCAACAGACAGTTGCATAAAGGAAATGTGATACAAATACATAGTGGAATACTGCTTGGCAATAAAGAAAAACTAATCAGAGATATTTGTAGGAATATATCATGTTGAGTGAAAGAAATCAGACACAAAAAATTAGATACCATATGGTATCTCTTATTTAAGTGCTATGGTTTATGTTGTGATGTACCTCAAATGTGTTATGCAGTCATGGGGTGGGATTCCAGATTTTTTGTATCTGAAATTGAACTCAGCACCTGGTGCTTCAGAGGCAGGCACTGTGCCACTGAGCTATCTCCTTGACTCTAGACTTTTCAATTGATTCATTGTGCAATCTTTAGATTATGGGTGTGAATATTAATAAGTATCGTTCATACAGTATAAGAGAGGGAAAGAGGCTTACTCTTATGCTCTTCTCTTTTGACTTTATTGCATTTTCTGTTTTTGTTATTTTGATTTGTTTTGTCTTTTTTGAGACAGGGTCTTGTTATGCAGTTCAGGCTGGCCTTCAGCTCACTTTTGTAGCCCAGGCTGGACTCAAACTTGCACGGATCCTCCTGCCTCAGCCTCCTAAGTGCTGGGATGCATTTTGTGTTTTCTGCTGCATGAACTGTTGTCCTCTGCCATGTAACATTCGGTGTCAGATCAAGCTGAGTATGGGCTGAAACCTGCACAAATTGTGAGCTAAATAAACATTTCCTTCCTTAATGCTGTACATCTCAGCAATGAGATGCTTCAGCAATGAGAACAAAGTAACCAAAACACTATTTGGTGCCTGATAAATGGGGCTGTTATTATGACTATACCTGACCATGTGGTTGAAGAACCTTTGTGACTAGCTTGAGGCAAGAGTTAAGAAAAAAAACACATAAAATGGCTATGTTTCAAAGTGCAAATTCTATACAACAAGTAAAAAAAAACACATGCTGAATTATCTATAGACCCTTAGCAATCAATAATAGATTGTTACTATAAAGGTACATGAAACAAAAAATAAGATGCGATGGTTTAAATCATGACATATATTTTTATAAAGATTTCTGATGGTTCAGAGAGGTCATTTAAAAGAGTAGCACTAAAACATCTTAGGCTGTTCTGTATGAGAGATTCTGGTCAGAGCTCAGAAAACCACAATGCTGACAGAAATCCTGCCAGTAAAAATGTTTGGAAGATTTCTGCTAGAAAGGACAGCATTTGTTGTGGGACTCCAGGGTATTCATATTATCTCTTGGACAATTTTGTCTGCATTTTCCTCATGTCCAGAGACTGTATGAGACTGAGATTAAGGGTTGTGGGCTAATTATACTGGTAGAAGAAATTTCAAGGAAAATGAATGCTGAGGCTGTGCCATAGCTATTGTTGGGGGCCTTTAGAGAGATTTATGTTGAGACTCAAGGGCAAAAAGCCCATAAGGAGATTCAAAATCTCAGTTTCACTAGATAGAAACTTTCAATAATGTTGCAGACTTCAAAGATAATGCTGAGGAGATCTCCATTTCTGAGAACAGTTGAATAGAAAAGATGACCAGAGGGCATCATAATAGAAAAGATGGCCTGAAAACATCATAATAAACAGTGATATCTGCACCATTTGCAAGTTCAAACCTGCAAAAGTGAAAGACTTTGCTTTGAAGAGAAAGTCCCAGAACCCCATGTACTAGAATGGCAGCAGAAACACCTTGGTCCAGAATGGAGACAGCAGCATCAAGTCCCAGCAGCACAGAAAACTTGTTCCTCAGAATCAGGTTCAGAGTGCTTAGCCATCTAGGCACTTGACCTCCACATCCAGGAGAAAAGAAGGCCTGGTTACTGCTCCAGCTGGCTGCAGACCTTGGCATCATCAGTGTGGGAATGATTTTAGGTGTGTGCAGAATTCCAAGAGTTCTGAAGTTAAGAATGCTTGCACCTAGATTTCAGAAGGCCTGGGAGGCCATGTGATGTACCTCTGTGTATAAAACTCTGAGGGTGAGTCCACAGGTTCAGTGGAGACCCTTAAAGTTTAAAGAACACAGGAATGTGATTGTCTGAGAAAAACTCCAAAGAGAGAGCAGAGTGGGCCTAAGAAAGAGGCCATGGGAGCTACAACCACAGGAAGTATCATAGAGGTAGAACCATGTGGAACTCGCAATTTGCCATAGATCGTGAAACTCACAGTTTACCACACATTGCTTCAGATGTTGCATGTGGAACTGTAGAACTTATTGTTTGCCTTGCTACATTTTTTTATTTGTGTTGGTATCATTATTTTGCATAACTCTGCTTGTACTTTTGGAATGGTAATGTTTATCTTCCACCAATGAATATTGGAAGTATTTAACTTTGCATTTATACATGGACTCACAGCTAAATATATGCCTTACATCTTGGAGGCAACTTGAGACAGAATTTTTAGCAATGCTGAAACTGTTAGGACTTCAGCAACTCTTGGAGATGGACTAAAATGCTTTTCTGCATAAGGGCATGTGAATAAGTCTTTGAGGGGTGGTTAGGGGTGGATTGTTGTTTTTTCTGTCTAGATGTCCCTCCAAAGCCTCATGCAGTCATGGGGAGGCTTCTAGACTTTTTGGATTCATTCATGGTCCAAAGCTGGGAATATGGGTGTGACTGCTATCCTCACCCTGGGTCAGGTAGCTGGCATACAACATAAGAGAAGGAAAAAGGCTTGCTCTCGGCTGATTCTCCTCCCTTTTTGTTCTTGCTGTTTTCTAAAACTATGATCTGCTGCCCTCTACCATGTGTCAGTTTGTTGGAGCCAGCTGGGTATGGACTGAAACCACCACAAACTGTGAGCTAAGTAAACCTTCCCTTCCTTAAAGTTGTGCATCAGGTATTTGTCTCATCACTGATAAAAAAAAATTAACCAAGACATTGAGTAAAGCAAAGGACAAACAACACAATAAATGATGAAGTGGACACAAGGGGATAGATGTCTTACAAATGGGAAATGGTCTAGTAGAACTTTGGGAAGAGAAGAGTAGGCATAGGGAGACTAGGAAGAAAGAGATACCATGTATAGGAACTAAATTAAATCAATGAAGGTAAACTCTATATTTCAGAAATATAATATAAAATTAATAATGTCAACAAGAATGGTGGAAAAAGGGGATTTGGGGGAGGCTGCAAGAAAGTGGAAGGGAAGGAAAAAAGGATTTCTTTTTAAAAAATAACCAAGTTGTATTACATGTACCCTATCCCCAAGAAAATTATAAACAGAAGACACTGCAAATGTGATCATTTTCTTAAAAAAGAAACTTAGTGTCCAAACATGGAATTGTAAAGAAATATATTTGCTTTAACTTATTGATATTAAGACTAACAGAACCTGTTAGGAATATTTCTTTCTTTTTTTATAGGTGCTTTAAACAATTTATTTAACTGAAATGGACTTACATTTGTTTCTTAAGTGACTTCCATTTATTGGATACATCTTTTCCCAATGGTGATTTACAAGATCTTCAAGCCAATATAAATATTTTATAAATATTTGGGTATATACCTGCACAATACCTCAGCAATACTTTTCAGCAAGAAAACACTGAAGAGTAAAGACCAGGCACAATGACTCACTACAGTGAAAATATGCTGAGATATGTTTGAGGTAAGAAGGCACCACATACCTCTTCAACTAAGAAAATCACCCTTACAACACAGGGCAATTTTATTTTTATACAGGACCTAGAACACTTAAGCTGTCAATTAGGTGGTGAATGGCAGAACTGCATCCCAGTTTATGCCATGAATTCATAGAGAATAGGTTCCAACAACTCAGGTTCCTTCGCATTGGTCCTCACGAAGTGTGCTTCTCTGGGAGGTGCAGGCTGGCGCTTCAGTTGAACCCAAGTACCTTTCTCTTTGGCTTCTTTCTTTTTCTGATCATTTTCCTTGACACGTTTCAGGAAGCTATCACAACTTTTTGAATGTTTAATATGTTCAATACGTACATTAATCCTCTTGGCAAGTATCTTGCCATTAACTTGCTTGTTTACAACAATGCCAACAGCGTGCTGGGTAACATTGTAGACTCTCCCTGTTTTGCCATGGTAACATTTGTGAGGCATTCCTTTTTGCACAGTACCCGTTCCCTTGATGTCTACAATGTCACCCTTTTTGTAGATTTGCATGTATGTGGCCAAAGGAACCACCTCATGTTTTCTAAAGGGCCTGGAGAACATATAACGGGTTCCCTTCCTCTTGCCCCTTGTGTTAGTCATTTTGATAAATTACTGGAAGATGGTGGTTCCGGCCAAAAGGCAGGAATATTTCTTACCAAAACTAGTGGATCAACTTGCTTGTAAATTTAAGTAAATCATAATAGTCATCTAAAATATGATAACAACAAAAATACCCAAGCCACTTTGTGTACTGAAAGCAAATAGCAAAGCAAAGCAAAGACCCCCCCCAAACTCTCATAGAAAGGTTTTTCAAACATAGCCTTCTCTGCCCTTTCCAGTCCCCTTTTAATACTCCCACTTTCCCCATACTAAAGCTATCAGGGGAATATAGGGTGGTATAAAAACTCTGCTTTGTTAGTATGGGTATAGTCCCAATCTACAGTCTGGTGGCAGATTCATCTTCATTTTTTTCACAAATTCCAGGAGACATAAATTAGTTCTCTGTCGTAGGTCTCAGATAGACTTTGTTTGCTGTTCTCATCATTAAGATTCCTGATTCTTGTTTTCCATTGAATGTAAGAATTCAGTTTCAAAGGTAAAATGATAGTATACTTATTTGGAGAGTTCTCCCACAGAGCTTTAGATACCTCTCCCTTTTGCTTTGGTCCTAGGAAAGGAAATAAGAAACCTAGACATTAAACAGGGAGCTATCATGCACTATGTTGGTGATATTCTAAGCTTCAGTGGAAATTTAGTTTTCCAACAATAATATTATGCAAGGCCTCAATGTTCTAGCTAATAAAGGATATAAACACTCAAAAGGTAAGTCTCAGATATTTCTTTAAGAAGCTCAATGTCTGGTGTATTTTCTAACATTGAGGGACTTACAGCTTCTAGGGAGCAGATATAAGGCTGTCTTTGATTTTAAACCTCCTGCTCCCAATAATAGTTTTCTTCCTTTTTAGAAAAAGCTGATTTCTGGTGAATGTGGATACCTAAATTTGGACCAATGGCAAAGATTTTCAGAGGCTGTCAAAGGTCCTGAGTCTGTGCACCTAGAATAAACAAAACTGACATCCTCCTTTTTAACATTTGTATTAGTACATATTTTTCTTACATATTGATCACACTTATCATCAGAAATTTGTACTTGTGTGCAATGTATGTTAATTCTTCCTCTTCAACTGCCCTTTGTTCAATCCTTCTTCCCCTCCACATTTACACACTTTGTTTCAATTTTTATTTTTTTTATTTTTTTCATCTTAACGCGTTTTTCCTTTATTTGTAAAATGGTAAAGAGACTACTTCATAAAACTCATTTTCATGAGCCCCACTATCTGAAGAGGCTCTAATGAGAGTGTATCAGTCTGCATCCTGATGCGGTAGTGTCGTCTTCTTTAGACTGCTGACACTGTATCCTCAACCCTGCATTCCAGGAATGATGCCAATGTTGTGATTTAGCCAAGAAGTGATTTTTGAAGAAAAAAGAAGGGGGAAAAAGCATACACGGATACAGCTCCCCGGTGATTCATTATTCAGCTAAGGGGGCACCACACTGTTCTTCCAGCAGCGTCTCCATTATTCTAATTCCCTTCTGTGCTCCCTGTCTTAAGAAAGTGCTGGCAAAAGTTTCCAAAACACAGTTGAGAAATCCAGCCCCTGTGATTGAAATCCTGCCTCTTTGAATGAACTCTGTCCAATTGGGCTTTTCCACACTTTCCCTGAAGACAGACTCTTCCTTCATGGATGCATACTGGGTCCACGTAAGGCAGTGACTCCGTATAGCCATGTTTCTTTCCTCAGGATTGAGCCAGGATTCTTCTTCTAACTGGATACTAGGTACCTTTAACATGCTCACCTTCCTTAAAATTTCTGGAATCACATTCCCACAGATTGCAATCCTCTTTCTATAGATGATTCCTGTGGTTTCATCTTTCGGAGGAAGCTGGCGACCACCTGCTTGAAGGGGTACTTGTACACCTGGTGCACGTCCACCGAGACACCCATCCCCGCTGTCGCTGCGCCAGCATGAGCTCCGGGCTCCAATCCGCGGAATCGCGGGCGTCCACACCCGGGCTGCCTAGGGGCCTCTATTTTTATTTCTAGTCTGTTTTCCTCTTCCTTCCCTCCCCTCCCCACTCCATTGTTTTCATTTCCTTTTGAACATATTATTCGTACTTCCCAATATCTGTCTTCTATTTTGCTTCTCATTTACCCTTCAGGCTTCTCACATGAGGGAAATAATGCAATATTTAAACTAGTGTATTAATTTATTACACTTAAAATTTTGTATCTATTTCCCTATAAATGATTCAAATGTGCAGGTCCTGAAACTGGACATGGTGGTACATACCTATAATCCCAGCCCTGGGGGAGGCTATGACAGGAGGGTCACTACCTGCATAGGGTCTGACCTGCATAGCGAGTTCCTATATCAAATAAATGATAAAAAATCTGATGTTAATACTGATATTCCATGCCTAATTTTGATTTAGATACTGAGAAGTCTATATTTTATAACATTGCCAATGCTTTCTTTGTATGTTGTTATTGTTTGCGTCTAGTTGTCCTCCCCCAAAACTTCATGCAGGCATGGAGCAAGCTTCTGGAGTTTGTGATTAATTCACGATCAAATGCTGGGATTACTGGTGAGTGCTGCTGTGATTACGAGTGTGAGTGCTGTACCCATGCTGGGGTAGAGAGCCTGAATGCAATATAAGGAAGGGAGAGAGGCTTTCTCTTTGTTGCTCCTCCACTGCTGCTCCTTTCTTTTGCTCTAGCTGTTTACTATGTTTTACTACCATGAATTGTTGGCTTCTCCCAAGTGTTATTCTGGATTGGAGCTAGTGAAGTATGGACCGATGCTTCCACAAATTTTAAGCTAAGTACACCATTCTTTCCTTAATGCTACACATCAGTGTCTCAGTTACTCTTCACTCATTGCTCAGACAAAACATCTGACACCCACAACTGAGGAAGGAAAGGCTTATTCAGCTCACAGGTAGTGGAGGTTTCAGTCCATACTCAGCTGTCTCTAACGTAGAGTGACACATAGTGGCACAGAGCAGCCACTCAGGGTGGCAAAGAGCAAGAGTAAAGGGAGAGGCAGCTCTGGCTAGCCTCTCTACCACCTTACATTGTGATGCAAATTACCCACACCAGGGCTAGGGTACAGCATTCACAACTGCAATCCCAGCATTCAATCAAGAATCAACCACACTAGCCGGGCGTGGTGGCTCACGCCTGTAATCCCAGCACTCGGGAGGCTGAGGCAGGAGGATTGGTGCGAGTTCGAGACCAGCCTGGGCTACAAAAGTGAGCTCAAGGCCAGCCTCAACTGCATAGCAAGACCCTGTCTCAAAAAAAAAAAAAGACAAAAAAAAAAAAAAAAAAAAAAA
>PVJA010047116.1:0-14805 GCA_004027025.1 Myocastor coypus
GCTTACCCGCAGCGGGTGCGCAGGCTCAGCTCCCAGCGGTGGGGTTTGGGCTGGGCTGGGACAGGAAGTTCAATTCACCTTTTTTCTATGAAAAATTTATTACACCATTCAACCACCCATCTATACAACTTTGTCTTGCTCACCATTGTTAATGAAGGTCAGTTTCTTCTGTTGGTGACAACTTGCTGTCTCCATTTGTCTTGAGGAAGAACTGCTTCAAGTGAGTTTTGGAGAGTGAAAAAGACTTTTATCAATGTTGCTCCTGAGGGAAGAGGTACCGAGCTCTTTCCTATAGTTATGAGTATAATCCTAAAACAGTTCAAATCATTTTCAGCGATCAATATTTGCATTCTTAAACTGTCCAGCAACTGATGGTGCAGTGTCTACCTCCGTGCCACCTTCTTTTTCTCTTATTCAGTCTTCTCTCCAGGCCCAGCCATGGTACACTGGCTGCTCACAGACTAAGAGAGCATTATTCTCATCTCTCTTAAAGTAGCTTGCTCACCTACTGTCAAGTGGGATTGTGGACTATTCCCCTGTCTTGGTTCATGGGCTTCCTCATGATACACTTCTCCATCATAATCCTCTTGGTCTTCATCCTCATGCCAAGCATTCACACAAGGCAGTGAACATTGCCTCTAATGTTGATTTATCACTACGCAGAAATCTAAATTCAGTAATAGGTTGAATACCATTGTTGTGGCTTATGTCTAGATGTCCCCTTAAAGCTTCAAGTGGTCATACATAGGGCTTTTAGGTAGCTGGATTTAGGGTGTATGATGCTGATAATAAGGGTGTGTGATTATTAAATTAACCTACTGATTCTTTTGCTAGCCACCCTAAGGTGAGTAGCCTAGATAGACTACGAAAAGAACAGAAGAAGTTGTTGTTTGTAATATGTTGATCGCCTTGCTGTCTTCTGCCTACTGAGAAAGGTTCCTCCTCTGTGATGCCCCTCTACCATACTACTCTGCCTTGGAGCCAACCAACTGTAAGCTGAGACCTCTACAAATTGTGAACCATAGTAAATCTTTCCTCCTTTAACCTTGGGTTGTTGGTATTCTCTCCCAATAAGCTGAAAAGTAACCAAGACAGTCATAATTACTGACTAAAACAGATGGCTACTTGCCATTCGCCTTGCAAGCTACCCAGGAATGTAAGGAGTCTCACTAGAGATCCAGAGGACAGCCCTCAGAGCTAATGAATGTGGGGAAAACAGAAAATCAGTTATCAGTGGCTGGCGATACCATTTTGCTCATGCTCAAAGACAGTCACTTAAAGGAACTTTCCCTTTTATATGTCACAACATGAAACTACTGACATTGGGAAGGGGAGGCAATACCTGGCAGGAATGTGGATGACACAACCAGGAGAGCAAGAATGAATAGATTACCCAGATAGAGGCAGGGAGGCTTACCTGCTGGGAACAGGGGGGGTCCCAGGGCTGGCGGACAGGCTTGCTGAGAAAGCTAGAAAAGATGATCTTTGCTCCACTCTTGTTCACTGGGGTGAGAGTGTGAGCTGGGAAGTAGGAGGAAATAATACCAAAGCTTACCACATTAAACAGTGTGATATGCACACATTTTTATTCACCTATTAATGCTGATGAAACCCAGAGTAATGACACTGGGGATTTGATCAATGAATTTCCCAACTGCTCTTCTTTGCCACAGACAACAGCCAACATTCAGTCTTCCACCTTAGCATGAATCCTGCCTTACTCCATCTCCTTAAAATATGAACCTCAGTTTCTCCTCACATTACAAAAAAAAGTTAGAATATGTCCTTTGAAACAAACTTGAGCTGCTTCATATAAGTGAATTTCACTGTATATGGCAGACATAATTACATAGTTTATAAACATAATTATAAAATAGTGATTAATATATTAATTGCTGTATAAAGTCCTCTCAGCCATGTTTGCTTATTTAACCTTTATAATAATCTATGTGAGAAAAAAAACTATGTGAGATACATTTTTTTCTTGGCAGAGGAGACAACTGACATTCAAAGATGTAAGTGGCTTGTATAAACTTCTTAGTAAGTAGATAGACTTAGATTGAAACTTAGATTTACAGATACTAAAGTTTATCATGTTTCTTTTCTTTTTTTTGTTTGTTTCTTTTCTTGAAACCATAGTTTTTAGATGACTGCCATGGTGAGCTATTTTTCCATCTGTGTAAATCTACAGGTTCATTGATTGCAGTGGTTCTCAACCTTTCTAATGCCGTGACCCTACAATACATTTTCTCATGTTGCGGTGACCCCAAACCAAAAAATAATTTTGGTGGCTACTTCAAAACTGTAATTTTGCTACAGTTATGATTCGGAATGGCTTTAGGCGACCCCTGTGTTTTGGTCGTTCTACCCCTGCCGGGGTCTCAACCCACAGGTTGAGAACCTCATATTATGAGGTGGGGCGTCTTTGTCTCAAGACTTTCTCCTCTCCATTGCTTCACACAGTGGGAATTTGGCAGTCACTCAGATTTCCAGACTTGCATGACTGGCTGACTGTGGGATGCCCAGAATTGCATGCATTCCTAAAGAATGCCTTGAAATGTCCTACCTCCTGTGTAGTAGGAGGATGCATTACCTGAGGAGAGGTGTGGTGAGCAGGAATCTATGAGGTGAGGCCTGAACACACTCCAGTCATTGCTGAGGCAGGCCTAGAAGATTCTGGAATAGAGGACCCAGTGTGAAAGCAGCCCATTTTGGGCCCTATCATATTTACTTTTCATTATACTTCTATAAGTTTTCCTGTCTTTGTTTTAAATGGAGAAACTGAGATACAGAGAGGCTAGAAGGTCAAAGGTCAGCACCTGCAAGTATTGGTCAGGCTTTGACCCCAGGTTCCTGTTTACCTGCAAATTATTTCTAATCACTATGTTGTGTTGAATATAGAGCTAGGCAGGATAATGATTTGTATTGCATACTTTCACACCTGTATTTAAAACATTTCTTTGACCTGTAGTGAAAGGATGAAGGCTGAGAGGAGAAAAGTTGGTGTGGTGAGGGGCAGAAGGTGTAATAGACTACTTAGGCTTCAGTTTCAGACTCGCCGAGCTAACTTCCTTGTGAATTAGTAATAGGGCACACTACTCAGTAGTTTAAAAAATTACAACTTTAAGCCCTCATGTCTGGAAGTTCCCCCTAAGGCTCATGAGTTCTTTCTATAACTGTTCTTGGCAAATAGAGCTTTGTATTTGTGAAGACCAAAAGTGAATGACCTTAGGTTAGAATGTACCAATTGGAATAGCCCAAACTAGGGTGTTTCATGTTGATGTATACATACTTACAATAACTAAGTTTAGGCTTGACTGCCTGATGATTCATGTAAAAACGTAACAAATGATTTTGTTCTGTTAAAACTCAAAATTCTAAGGGGAAAGTAGCTTCTATATAAAAACCCTACTCTCTGCCACTCGGCACGCTTCTCTGTCTTCTCTCCTGTGTGAATTGAAGTCAGGAAGGCCCCAAGCTCAGTGTTAAAGGCTCAAATTTAAATTCTAATTTGCACTGTGGTCTGGCCTCTGTTTGAGAACCCTTAACAAAGGGAGCACTTGTATCCTTCACTCCACAGATAAAATCCTGTCACTGGCATCTCTTCCCTCTTCATAAAGGGGAGGAAGGGTGCTCTGTGCCTGCCCAAGTTTACTGTTGGGGGACACCTTCTTCCCCCTCAGCCAGCTCTCCAGGGTGCCTCATGAACACAAGCAGCTTGATGGACTCACACACTACTCTTCCAGGGAAGGTGTGATGCGAAGGCTGGTTCACCTTACCACATGATCAAGTATGGGTATAGACAAATTGCTAGAAGACCATCTATGTATTGTAATCTGAAGAAATTTTGGCTAATGTGAAGATTGTTTTTAGGGAAGCCCACCCTAGGATTTGTTCATGATAACCTATTGCCTGTCCTTTCTCTTTTGCTTATTCTCTGTCATCAGTGAAGTTCTTCAATGAGATTTAAGTCCACAGAATTTAGGTTGAATGCAGATTCAACTGAATATTTTTTTAAATGTCATTGTGTACAGTACTGCAGACACATTCCAATCAAGGAGTTGGTAGTCTGTATAAATTCAGCCCATGCCTTTGTGCAGATCTTTACCAGGACTGAGCTAGTTTAACATTTAGGAGACGATAAGAAAACAGCTCATGTGCAAATAAACATGAGTGTGTGGGAACGCAAGGAACTGAAACAGGTGAAGAGGACCAGAGACACCCTGTAATGAACCACAAGCCAGCAAAAGCTAGAACTTGCTGGAATCTGCTTCTTAGAATCTTAAGTACTAGCAGAAGAAAAGAAAACCAAAAGGTAAACTCTCTATCCCTTGAGGTAAGATCACTCCAGCCTAAAGCCACCAAGAAGCCTGCCTTAATCTATGCAAAATCAGGAAGCGGTCATCTCTTAGTATTCACAAGATTTATCTGAGCTCTGCACGTGGGCAGATTACTCTGTGAATAAAAGACTCTGGAGCCGGGCGTGGTGGCGCACGCCTGTAATCCCAGCACTTGGGAGGCTGAGGCAGAAGGATCGGTGTGAGTTCGAGACCAGCCTGGGCTACAAAAGTGAGCTCAAGGCCAGCCTGAACTGCATAGTGAGACCCTGTCTGAAAAAGACAAAAAATAAATAAATAAATAAAATAAAAGACTCTGGAAGAATTCCCAACTGGTGCTTAGAACCTGAGCTTGAGTTTCTTTCAGTGTTCCAAGCCTTGCCTCACCCTAGCTTGGCGATGTGTATGCAATTTGCCAGCAACTCGCAGTGGCTCTGCCTAAATCCTATGAAGACAAAATTGGCTGGCACTAGAGCAGTGTGAGATGATGCAGGAAAATGCTGGTGTAAGGGGTCTGGTGCGCTAGGGAGGTGGGAAGATGGCAAACATCTGACTGTGCATATAACATCTGAATGGCAACGCATGATCCGTGGGAGGCCAACGTCCCTTTGTTTTGGTCTGGGAAAGTTTCTTGTGCTTAACAAGCAAGTGTTGTAAATGATGCAATAAGTGATCGCCCAATTCCCTGGGAAAGGTAAGGAGTAATGGATTACAACAGCAAAAATGAAGTTCAAAAAAGAGTGACTTACACAATGTCTCACGGGTCAGTAATGCAAATCTGAAGTTTCTATTCTAGTGAATGCCCCATGAGGATGGAGCCTGCTGCTTTCTCTCCTTGTACCAATTCATTTCTACCTTAAGTCTTACAGTAATCAAACAGATTCTTTTTTTCTTCCTCTCTGGTTCTTTTAGAGAGCAAAAGCAAAAAAAAAAAAAGAGCAGAAGGCATTTTTTTAATAGTTCAAGTGACATAGGCATTGTTCAGATCAGATTCTGATAACTGACAAAATCACAGAAGCCACATCAGCCGACAACAGAAAGAAGAAATGCAATGTAGAGGCTGAAGAAGATGGGGCTATTTTAAAGTTAACAATAGGTCAAGGACAATAATGGAAATGGCAGAGCAGTTGTCTCCAAGGACCTAGACTCCACAGAAACAGACAAGAACAGTCCAAATACACTTCAGCAGAACTCAGAAAACAGTTGCTGGTTTACAGCAATAAAGCAAACAGTAAATGAGGCAAAAGACAACTTAAAAACAGTAGGTCAGGCTGGGGAGTCAGATCAGTAGTCACCTGCCCGGCAAACTCAGGGACCTGGGTTCAATCCCCAGTACTTCATACAATGCCAGCCCAGGAACCCCAGGCATGCTGAGCCAGCCACCAAAACAGGGTGAGGTGGGCACATGCCTATAATCCCAGTGGTGAGACAGGAGGATCGCTACAAATCAGAGCTGGGCAGTGAGACCACGTAATGAATTAGACAGACAGACAGACAGACAGATAAAAATAGTACCAGAGCTTTACTATACTTTGCTTGCCCTAGCTCACCTTTCCTACTCAGTTAGTGGAGCCTGAACCTGGTTTCTGGTCCTGTTTCAGGAAGGAAACAGCTCCTATTCTCAAAGAACTGTGTTTATTTGTCCTAACCCATCTGTGGCTGCCTAAGGCACTACCACAAGGCTCTTGCCCTTGTTTGACCCCAACTCAGAGCCTACCCAGGGTGGGAAAACATCGTTATGGGAGCACTCCTTGAAAATGGTGCTAGCCAAATGCACCATTTGGGCGAAATGATTGCAAGTGAGGCGAATGACAGACAACCAAAAAGCCAGGAGAAATAGTTGGGAGAGAGTTTCTTAGGGAAAGGAAGACATTCAAGGATGTCCGTTGGGGAATCTAGAAAGCCGTCTGCATGCCTGGAATGCAATGAGTGAGTGGGTAGAAAAGATCTGAGGAGAGTTTTCGCCTTGAGCTCTGGCTTATCTTTGCTAAGCATAAACAGGAAGGAGAGGCTTGGGCAGAGCTGCAAAGGAACCAACCACGTGTTGGAGAGCGGCCTCACAGCGTGAGGTGAACTGGAGTGGTTTCTTTTTCTTTTCGTGTTTGTCTTTTCCTTTCTCTCTCCCTCTCTGTCTCTTTGTCCCTCTCTCTGTCTCTTCTCTAATGCTGAAGAGAACCCGTTTGTTTGTTTATTTATATAGCCGGCTCAATCTGCCCTGGAGGTGGGGCTGGCGCAGCATGTGGTGCCGGTGAGCAAACCTCGGATCCAGTGGTTGCCTAAGCATGCCTAAGCAGGCACTTTGGACTGCTGAACCATCTCCGCAGCCTCGAGAACTTTTGTTTAAACACCTGCTGGATATAAATTTTAAAAATAGAGACTTCAGAGATCACGCATGACAACAAATAGAAATTTTATCTCCTTTCTTTCTTTTCCCCTTCCCCTTCTTCTTCCCTTTCTTCTTCTTCTTCTTCTTCTTCTTCTTCTTCTTCTTCTTCTTCTTCTTCTTCTTCTTCTTCTTCTTCTTCTTCTTCCTCTTCCTCTTCCTCTTCCTCTTCCTCTTCCTCTTCCTCTTCTTCTTCTTCTTCTTCTTCTTCTTCTTCCTCTTTCTTCTTTTGTTGCAGGAATGGAACACAGGGTCTTGTGCTTGCCTTGCCAGGCAGCTGCTATGCTGCTGAACCATATCCCTGGACCACATAATAATTTTAAAACAATCCAATTTTATTTTTTTATTTTTTTTTTGGTTTTGGGATTGTTATGGTTTGTGTCTAGTTGTCCCCCAAAAGTCTCATGCAGTCATGGGGCAGGGACTTCTAGAGTTTGAGATCTGGTCCATGATCCATTAAGATTATGTGTCTTAGTACTGCTGGGATTATGAGTGTACTATGAGGTGGATATACTGAGGCAGAGAATCTGAATGTATTTTAAGAAAGAGAGAAAGATAGACTCTCTCTGTTGTTCTCTGTTGCCCTGCTTGGTTGGTTGCCTCTATTACAATTGTTCCACCACCATCAAAGGCTGCTCTCTGCCACATTCCAGTCTCTGCCTTAGAGCCGGCCGAGTATGGACTGAAACTTCCAGTAACTGTGTGCTAAATAAACCTTTCCTGTCTTCAATTTGGGTGTTGGGTATTTGTTTCAGCAATGAGGGAAAAGTAAATAAGACAGGGATCAGGGGCCAGGGAGATAGCTCTATAGCACAAGGGCCTGCCTGGCAAGTGCAAGGTCATGAGTTTGAACCTTGGTCCTGGGGGGGGGGCGAAGAAGACAGATATCAAACTGTGGGACCTTGTGCTTGCAGGCAAGTGCTTATGCCATTGAGCTATCTCTCCTACCCAAAACATGCAATTTTTTTTTTTTGAGACAGGGTCCCAGTATACAGTTAAGGCTGGCCTTGAACTCACTCTTATAACCCAGGCTGGTCTTGAACTCACACTGATCCTCCTGCCTCAGCTTCCCAAGTGCTGGGATTATACGTGTTATGGTTTGCGTCTAGTTGTTCCCCCAAAGCCTCATGTAGTCACTGGGTGGGAACTTCTAGAGTTTGAGACTTGATCCATGATCCCTGGGATTATGGGTTTTAGTACTGATGGGATTATGGGTGGAAGTACTTCTGGGATTATGGGTGTAGCCTAAGGCAGAATCTAAGGCAGAGAGCCTGAATGTAATATAAAGAGAGACAGAGAGACAGATTAGAGCTGTTGCTGCTGCTCTGCTGCCCTGATTTATTGGCTGCCTCTGCCACCATTTTGTTGCTGTTCCACCGCCATGAACTGGATGCTTTCTGCCCTGCTCCACTCAGCCTTGGGCCAGCCAAATATGGACTGAAACCTCCACAAACTGTGAGCTAGATAAACCTTTCCTTCCTTCATTTTGAGTGTTGGGTATTTGTCCTAGCAATGAGCAAAAAGTAACTAAGACAATAGGCATGCACCACCATGCTGGCAACATTAAACCATTAAAAAAAAAACCAAAAACTTAAAAACAATTTTTTCATTTCTTATTTGATACAGGGTCTTGCTACATAGTTCAGTTGCATAGTATCCTCTTGTCTCAGCCTCCCCAGTGTTGTGGTTACAGGTGTATGCCCCCACACCTGGCTTTGGGGTCAGCATGACATGTGGTACCAGGTCCTTGCTCTTGAAAAGTACTTAGACCACTGAACTATCTCCTCAGACTCACAATATCCAACATTAAACAAAGATGAAGTGCACAAAGAGACAGGAAGAAATGGCCCATTTGCAAAAGAAATGAACTGTAACTCTCCTATGGAAACACAGACATTGGATTTATTATAAATGTTTTAAATATGCTCAGATAGGGGCCCAAGAGATGGCTCAGCAATCTAAGGCACCTGCTTAGGAAAGCTTAGGCAACCATAGGGACTGTGGTTCAATCCCCAGCACCACATGCCGTGCCAGCCCCACCCCCAGGGCAGGTTGAGCCTGACATAATATAAAACAAAGAAACAAACAAAAAAACTTTGGAAAAAAAAATAGATATGCTCAGATAGCTCAAGGAGGCCAAGATAATTTCCCCAAAGAATGTATATAATAGCTAAACAAGCACATGAAAGGAAGGTTGACATCATATGTCATCATTAGGATAATGCAAATCAAATTCAGAATGAGACACAATATTATGCCAACTAGGATGTCAGTAATCACAAAAAGGGAGAACAGCCTGGATGATCTTTGATATGAACTAAGATATGGAGCAACTAGCAACTGTAGCCTTTGCACATTGCTTGTGGGAATGAGACAGTTCTGACTTGTGTGAAACAGTATGATGATTCCTTAAAAAGTTATGTACAGACTTACCACATGAGCCAGAAGTTCCATCCTTAGATAGAGACTTAATGAGTTTAAAATAGGTTCTCAGATAGATGTGGTAGTGCACACCTGTAATTCTAGCACTCTGGGGAGCCAAGGCAGGAGGATCACAACTTTGAGCCCAGCGTGGGCAACTTGATGACTTAGTGAGATCCTGTCTCAAAATTTAAAATGAAAATAAAAACAACACAATAGCTAAGGTTGTACCTCCGTGGGAGGCCTTGGATTTAGTCCTTAGCACTGAAAAACAACCCCCCAAAACAAAAACAAGTTGTCAAATAATCGTGCTCTAATAATCAAAGCAACACTTTTTATTAATCAAAAGGTAGAAACTATTCAAATATCCACTAATAGATGAATGGATGAATTAAATGTGGTATATCCATATCATAGACCATTCTCAGCCCTAGAAAGGAATGAAGCAGTGTTGCATAATTCAATATCAGTGATTATGTTTCATCTTTTGGTGGTGCCAAGGATCAAACCCAGTGTCTTGTGTATGCAAGGCAAAAACTTTACCACTGAGCTACCACATCTTTGGCCCAACATGGGTGATTCTTCAAAATACTATGCTAACTGAAAACTGCCTGACTCATGCTACCATGTATTGTACAGATCCCATTTATATAAATATATCCAAAAGATGTTAATTCATAGCAACAGGCAAGAGCTCGCTTTTAGGGATTTGGGGAACAGGGAGGGACTTGGTAATAACTATATAATAGTTTTGTTTTTGTTTTGAGGTGATGGAGACATTTTGAAAGAAGATGGAGGTGGTGATTACACAACACCATCATTGCACAAATGACACTGAGTTGTACACTTTATAGGGTTAACCTTATGTGAATTTCATCTCAGTTTTTCAAAAAAGGATCAATTTGATAATAAAAATATAAATAGTCCGATTAAAATAAGTGGGCAAAGAGAATATACATTTCTTTTTTTTTTGTCTTTTTGAGACAGGGTCTAGCTTTGCAGTTCAGGCTGGTCTTGAGCTCACTTTTGTAGCCCAGGCTGGTCTTGAACTCACATCGATCCTTTTGCCTCAGCCTCCCAAATGCTGGGATTACAGACATATGCCACCACGCCTGGCTCAGTGAATATACATTTCTTTAGAGAAGATACACGAATGACAGATGACCAATAAGCCCCTGTAAAGCAAAGCAAAAACCACAGTGAAGTTACAGAACACATACAGAACAAAGATAGCTCATGCTTACTAAGATGGATATAACAATATATACAGGTAATAACAAGGGCTGACGGGGAGGAGAAGTTGGAGTGCTGGTGGGAATGCAATTGCAATCATAAAAAATTCTTGGTCTATTCCTTAAAAAGATAGGGCTGAGATACAGCTCAGGTCAGAGCATTTATCTAGTATGCATAAGGCCCTGAGTTTGATTCCCAGCACTGTAAAAAATAAAGAAAAGTTAAATTTAGACCCATAGTGACCCCAAAACTATTTCTAGATATATATGCAATAGGAAATATATGCTCATGTAAAACCAGTGCACAGCTATTCATATTGTTTATAATAACCGAACAGAGGAAACAACCTAAAAGTCCAACATTCGAATAATGGTTAAGCAAAATGTGATATAGTCATACAATGGAATAGCATACAGTCAAGAGAGAAAGAGAGAAATTAAGTTTTTCTACATGCTTTGATGTGAATGATCCCTGAAAACACTATGTTAAATATGACAGTTAATTGTAATGTCAACTTCAATGGATTAAAATATGCTAAGGAACAGAAGCCAGACAAAACAACCATCAGTCTTATGTTTCTACCAATATGCAAAAGCATGTCTATGGAAAAGTCCAGCACAGGGAGATTGGTAGAGGCACAAAACTGATTGGTGGTCTCGCTGGGCTGAGGAGTGGAGGGCATGGAGAGTCACTGCTAAATGGTACAAAGTTTCTTTCTGGGCTGGTGATGACAAATTCTAAAATTGATTGTGGTGATGATTGTATAATTCTGTGAACATTCTGAAAGCTATTGAATTATATACTTTACATGGCTGAATTATATGGTATGTTAATTATAGCTCAGTGAAGTAGCTAAAAGTGAGTGTGGAGGAAGCACTAGCAAAGCGGAGGGAAACCTCAGTATGCCTGTGACCCTTGCAGTTCTGATGGGACCAGAACTGAGGCCCAGTCCCAGGGGTGGCAAAGTAATCTTGGGCTGAGCCTCTTAGAGGGCAAAGACAGCAGGCACTACATCAGTGAATGAACAATCATAGAAGTATCTGGCTCTTTGTCCATGACAAGTCAGTGAAGGAGAACAGAAGAAAACAGTTTAAGATTTGGGGCTGGGAAGGGCTTTTCGAAGTCATTCTTTATTAGTATATGTTCGTGATATGCAACTAATACATTCATCACAGGTAGTTGCACACCTGTAATCCCAGAGCTGGGAGGCTGAGACAGGAGGATCACTTAGAGTCTGAGCTGCAGAATGAGACCTTATACCAAATACATTCACATCTTAATCCTTTTCCTTTCCTTTCCTTTCCATTCCCTTTCCCTCTACCCTCAGATCTAGGAAAGGCTTTTGATGTCTGCCCGAAGTGACTTTGGAGTCAAACCTCAACAGAAGTGAAGCTGCAACACATGCAAGTCAGTGCTGCTCCTCTGGGGTCTCCTATGAGATCCTGATGCTGTGAGGCTGGGGCCTGGAGAGTGGGAAGGCCTCACGGGGTACTCAGCATGGATAAAACTTGGAACAAGGAAACCCAACGCTCTTAAGAAAAGTTACCTTCTGACCCACCTGCATGGGTCAGCACATGGGTTCTCACCTGGGCAAGGAGCAGGGATTAAGACAAAAACAGGGCAAGAGACGTAAGAAACGGAGACATGACAGGATTCTGATCAAGTCTCATTTATTGAAGAAGTGAATGGGGTTTAAGTAAAGGTAGCAGGGGAAACGGAATCTGCGTCAGCGGTTACCTTGCAACAAGGGGAGGACTTAAGACATGTGATTCATGGAAAATAGCAGGGGGTAGGAAAATAGAAACCTAACTAAGAGGCTATCGCGAGATGAGGCTGTCGCAAGATGATGATGTCATTACAAAATGGACACCAGCAGTTTGGGCTCCCACAATCTTCCATTATAACCTATGACATTAAACATGAAACTTTCTCTAACAGCAAAGCTAATGAAACATGAAAATGAACCACTTCTTGTAAGATGCAGGGCCTTTTATATACGAATATTTGAGGGAATTAGAGATAAGCCAATATAATCAAGGCATGGATCACCTAGCCTCTGGGAAGTCCGATAGTCAGGAGAGGGTGTGATGTGGGGGTCAATTCAACTATGATCTAGTGGTTGGACATGATCAAGTGGATCATTTCATCCAAGTTTTAAACCAGTGACTAAGGGCTGGCCAGACAACTCAGTGGACTAGGTGTCTGCTTAGGCAAGTGCAGGGAACAGGTTCAATTCTGGACACCACATGCTGTGGTGGCTCCAACCCCCAGGCATGCTGAGCCAATGAGAGTGGGTGTGGTGGTGCATGCCTGTAATCCCAGTGCTGGGAGGCTGAGACAGGAGGATTACTAGGAGTCTGAGCTGCATAGTGAGACCCCGTACCAAGTAGATTTAAAAAAATAAGAACAAAAATAAACCAGTGACTGCTGTAGTAATGCACTGTGTGATGCATGGCAAACCACCAACCTCTACAAATCTGTTATGAAACTGGGAGTATAGTGGCTTTGAAAGAAAATATGAGATCATCTTCTGTACTGCAGGGTCAAGTACTAAGAATAATGTTACCTTAATCTGGTCTCAATTCTGTTTCTTAGTAAACTGGGTGACAAAGCTTCACAAAACTAATGAGAGATAACTTAAATATTCTGATAAATTTATGCTACAATATATGTGACTAGTAGTTACTAACATAGTGTGTTTTAAGAGGCCAGTTACCTGAAAAAAACATTTATGACCCCACACCTCATAGCCCTAGAATTTTTGTTCACCTATTTTTTTAGGTTGGCAGATTCTCTGATGCCTCTTAATTGATGTCATTTGAGATCAGTGCCTCAAACATGAACGTACATGTGAATCACCTCAGGATCCTGTTAAACTTGATTGTGATACAGTAGGTCTGGGATGGGCTCGAGATTCTAGATTCCTGATGTGCTCCCATGGGTGCTGAGACTGCTAGAGGAGGCTATCCCTTGGGCAGGGGGTCTGGGTGACCACCAGCCCACCTTCAGCAGCACTGATGTTCTCAGGAAGGAGTGAGCTGATTATTGTCCCTGGAGTTCTTTGACACTCTGTGTACCTCTGTTAGAGCCCTTGAAACATTGGTGGTAATGATTTGTTTGGATCTTGCTTCTTGGCAGACTGAGCTCTTACACAGCAGCAACAGTGCCTTCTCCATCTCCATTTTCCTCTATGATTTCCAGTTCGCCTGACTTTACCTCTGTGCTAGTGACACAGAAGGCACTAAAAATTTGAAGAACAGACCCAGCCAGGAGGATCGGATGAGAGCCTGAACCTATGGGCTCCTCCATGGCATCTTTCCTCCTGCTTGCTGTTAACCAGTGATTTTCAGCTCTTTCTGTAGGTGAGAAGTCGTTAAAATGTTGATACCCAGACCCACTCTGTTCTGATTCAATTAAACTGTTTCGGGGCCCAAGTATGTACAATGAAAATCACCTTCCAGGCTTATGCCCCTTAACAGAAAGAGAAACAGCCCAATTTAACAACAGGGAAGAAAATTTGAACAGAAATTTCTTCTAGAAAGTTATACAAGTGAACAGGAAGTATAGGACAAAATGTTTTATTGTCATTAGCAAAATGCAAATGAAAACAGTAAGGTATACTTCATATATAATAGAACGGCTATAACAAAGAAAGAAAGAAAGAAAGAAAGAAAGAAAGAAAGAAAGAAAGAGGGGCCCAGCGGGATGGCTCAGTGGTCTAAAGTGCCTGCTTAGGAAAGCTTGGGCGGCTGCAGGGACGGTGGTTCGATCCCTGGCACCGCATGCTGGGCCAGCCCTGCTCTCGGAGCGGGCTGAGTCGGCCATAAAAATGAGAGAATAAACAAATAAAGATTCTGAAACAAGAAATAAAATAAAATAAAAAAAATAAAAATTTCAAAAAAAAATTAAAAAAAAGAAAGAAAGAAAGAAAGAAAGAAAGAAAGAACAAAACAAAGTTATGGTGAAGTTGTGGAGAAATCAGAACCTTCATAAGCTGCTGGTGGGAATATAAAAGGATGTAGCTACAGTTTGGTAGTTTCCTCAAAATGTATGTATGTATGTATGTATGTATGTATGTATGTATTTACAATAATACAGGCTATTTATTAAGGGTTATAAAAATGTCCAGAAAGATAAATAAATGAGATACGATGATATTTGCCCTCCTACAAATATTTGCCTTTCATTTTCTTTTACTATAGGCTGGGGGGTTTCTAAATCAGAATCCCACCCTCAGTTTTCTCATTTATAAATCAAATTCGTTTTCAATCCATTGTTCAGACAGAGCATACTTTTTTTTTTTGTCCTTTTTTTTTTGGTGTGTGAGACAGGGTCTTGCTATGCAGTTCAGGCTGGCCTTGAGCTCACTTTGGTAGTCCAGGCTGGTCTTGAACTCGCACCAATCCTCCTGCCTCAGCCTCCCAAGTGCTG
>PVJA010047117.1:0-14811 GCA_004027025.1 Myocastor coypus
TTAGTGTGTGTGTATATATATATCAGACACTGTTGAAAGTTTGTAGTGTGTTTTATACCAAGACCAGTAAACATGAACTTGTTTGCCATACTGATGACTGAATACAAGGATTTATATGGGCAAGAACTATATCACTAAGTCACAGTCCTAGGGGCTGGGGCTGTGGCTCAGTGGCAGAGCATGCCTGGCAGGTACAAGGAACTGAGTTTGAGCCCCAGTATCAAAAACAAAAACAAAAAACAGTTATACCCTTAAGTCTTTATTCAGTTTGATTCTGAAAAAGACTCTTGGCTAAGTAGCCGAAGTTGGCCTCAAATTTGCTATCTATATGCCTCAGCCTTATTCATTCTCTTCTTAATATTTGGTATACCATGGGCCCCTGGATCAAGAAACATGTCTATTTTACATGATTTATAAAATTTAAAAGTGTGAAGAGATAGGCATGGTGTTTTAGTTACTTTTTGCTCGTTGCTGGGACAAATACCTGACACTCAAAATGAAGGAAGGAAAGGTTTATTTAGTTCACAGTTCGTAGAGGTTTCAGTCCATATTCGGCTAGCCCAAGGCTGAGTGGAGCAGGGTGGAGAGCGTCCAGCTCATGGAAGCAGAACAGCAGCAAAATAGTAGCAGAGGCAGCCAGTCAATCAGGGCAGCAGAGCAGCAGCAACAGTTAGAGCTCCAGTCTGTCTCTCTGTCTCTCTTTATATTACATTCAGGCTCTCCACCTTAGCTCCCACCCTAAGCTACACCCATAATCCCAGAAGTACTTCCACCCATAATCCCATTAGTACTAAATCCTGTAATCCCAGGGATCATGGATCAAGTCTCAAACTCTAGAAGTCCCCGCCCAATGACTCCATGAGGCTTTGGGGGGACAACTAGACATAAACCATAACACATGGCTATAGAAAACTTAACTCTAGTTATTTCAGCCATTTGGGAAGCCTAAGCTGGACTGTGATGGTATGAACAGGGTGGTCAACCTAGCAAGACCTTGTGTCTCAAAAATATAAAAAATAAAAAGGGCTGGGGATGTAGTTCAGTGGTAGCATCCTAGGATTTGAGCCCAAGTACTACAAAAAAGATATATTGAAAATCGTAGCCGGGCGTGGTGGCGCACGCCTGTAATCCCAGCACTTGGGAGGCTGAGGCAGGAGAATCGGTGCGAGTTCGAGACCAGCCTGGGCTACAAAAGTGAGCTCAGGACCAGCCTCAACTGCATAGCGAGACCCTGTCTCAAAAAGACAAAAAAAAAAAAAAAAAAAAAAAAAAAAAAAAAAAAAAAAGAAAATCGTAATTTTAGATAGTCTATTATGATTCTGTATAAAGTACTATAAAATTACTTAATATATTTGGACATCTTAAAGAGAGAAGCCAAAAAAGGAAAAGGGCCAGGGAGATAGCTCTGTTGCACAAGTGCCTGCCTGGCAAGTACAAGGTCTTGAGTTTGATCCCCTGTTTCAGAAAAAAAAAAAAGCAGCAGCAATTACTCAATTAGGAATGAGGACTCAACTGTTAATATAACCTAAGGACAACTTTTACATATTGTAAAACTGCCATAAAAAGAAACAGATGGGGGGCTGGGGAGATAGCTCCGAGGCACAAGTGCCTGCTGGGCAAGCGCAAGGTCGTGAGTTTGAACCCTGGTCCCACAAAAAAAAAAAAAAGAGAAACAGATGGCCAGGCATGGTGGCACACACCTATAGTCTCAGCACTTGGGAGGCTGAGGCATGAGGATCAGTGAAGTTCGAGATCAGCCTGAGCTACAAAAGTGAGCTCAAGGACAGCCTGAACTGGCCTCAGACACACACACACACACACACACACACACACACACACACACACACACACAGAACAAGCACAGAACAAGCACAGAGATAGGTAACATAGCGAGACCCTGTCTCAAAAAGACAAAAAAAAAAAAAAAGAAAGAGATGCTTGCCAAAAAATTTTTTTTTCTTTTTCCTTTTTTTTTTTTTTTGTATTTTAGGGAAGAATTTTCAGGGCTTCACTACTAGACCAGACTCACTGTGATTTGCCTGTTTATTTTCTTTTTTTTAAATTTTATTTATTTATTTATTTTTTCTTGTTTCAGAACCTTTGTTAGTTTATTCATTCATTTTTACGGCCCCGAGGGCAGGGCTGGCGCAGCATGTGGTGCCGGGGATCGAACCGCGGTCCCTGAAGTCGCCCCAGCTTTCCTAAGCAGGCGCTTTAGACCACTGAGCCATCCTGCCAGGCCCCTTGCCTGTTTATTTTCTTATTTTTTATTTTTTTTATTTTTGAGGCAGGGTCTCACTGTGCAGTCCAGGCTGGTCTCGAACTCACAACGATCCTCTTGCCTGAGCCTCCCAAGTGCTGAGATTACAGGCGTGAGCCACCACGCCCGGCTGATTTGCCTGTTTATAGCCTCCCAAGAACTGGGATTACAGGTGCATGCCATCATGCCCAGTCTCAATTATTTTTTCTTACAGCTCAACCAATCACAAGTAAAATGTTCCATTACATGGCATTATAATTGTAATTTATTTATTAAATGTATTTAGTATAGGTCTACAGGGTCTCACTATAGATGGGACACACAGTGATCCTCCCTATTTTTCAGCCTCCCAAGTACTGGGATTATAGTCAGGCCACCACACCCAGTCTCATTCACCATTTTATCAGTGCCCCTGGGTTGGGGCCAGCAGGCAGGCCTAGTGATCGAACTCATGTTTGCATAAGCAGGAGCTTTAATCCACTGAGCTATCTGGCCCACCCTATGGTATTCTAATTTTAGGCAAAACAATAAGGCATTGTCTCATTCCCTAGAGACATTAGATCATATGCATTTCCTCAGTATCTGCCATCTTTCATGAAACCTTAGGGAAAACAGAACTGAACCTAACTTAAGAACTTAGATTTAAGTATTAATTTATGGAACAGACAAAAACAGGTAACAGGATTATACCATCAGAATACAATTGAAAAAGCAGGGGGGCTTGTGGGTTAGCTCAGTTGTTTATTTATTTATTTTTTTTTTGTGGGACCAGGGTTCAAACTCACGACCTTGCACTTGCCCAGCAGGTAGCTCAGTTGTTTAAAGTGCCTGCTTGGGGAAACTTAGCGAGGCACAGGGGGTCGTGGTTTGATCCCCACCTCCACAAGCCACACTAGACCAACCTTTAGGGCACCCTGACCTAACCAAAAAAAAAAAAAAAAAAAAAAATTGGGAGGCTATCCAAATAACTCAGCAAACTAAGGCACCTGCAAACAGGCACGGGGGCCAAGGCTTCAATTCCAGGGGCCTGCCAAGTGCCAGTATCACCCCCGGGTGGTGAGACTAGGCGTGGTGGTGTTTGCCTGCAATCCCAGCTCTTGGGAGGCTATGAACAAGTGTATCACTGTGAATCCTGATCTAGTGGAGACCCTGAACACCATGTAGACCTTTCCCTTAAAAATACAAATAGAAAAAGCAAACCTACAACTAATTTGAGAACAAAATACTTGTGTTGACATTAATAATTTTGATAAATCACCAAATGAGAGCAATCAAAGAGCAAAAAGATTTAAAAGATACATTCACTAATGATGTGTAGACCTTATCAATAGCCTAATTCAAACATTACCTCAAATGAATGTTCTTTATTATCCTCTAATCTGTAATCCAAAAGCACACTCAAAGACATGATGCTACAGTCAAACTTGCCACTTTTTGCAGCCCAATTTGGATGTACAACGATGGCTGGTTCATCAGGCAAAATGTATCTCCTTTCTCGACGCTGGCGTTCCATTTCCTCTTGGCGTTTCCTCTCTTCTTCCTATATATTTAAAAGTTTTATATCATAGTTGAAAGACCATATGTAATATACAGCATAGCAAAAGCTTATACCTTATAAAAAGGCAAAGTTCTCAAAACTTTTTATTAGGCTGGGCGTGGTGGCTCACGCTTGTAATCCCAGCACTCGGGAGGCTGAGGCAGGAGGATTGGTGTGAGTTCGAGACGAGCCTGGGCTACAAAAGTGAGCTCGAGGCCAGCCTCAACTGCATAGTGAGACCCTGTCTCAAAAATACAAAAAAAAAAAACCAAACTTTTTATTAAGTATGATAGATTTATAACTACTAATTCTGTAATTTTTTTAAAATGTTGAATTTGTTTTCTTTTTCTCTTGTAAGAGATCTATGTTGCTCTAGTAGGCCTCAAATTCCTATTATTCAAGTGATCAACGCAGTACTGTGGGTATAATAGGCCCAACTTTTAATTATCTTTTGGATTTCTAAGCATAAGAAACTGCCTTTCACTTGGGCAAGGTAGCAAAGGTTTATAGTAATCACAGCTACTGGGGAACCTGAGGCAAAAGGATCATAAGTTTGAGACTCACCTGGGAAACTTAGGCAGACTCTTGCCTCAAATTAAAAATTTAAAAGGGTCAAGGACATAGTGTGGTATTACAGTGACCTGGTTTCAATCCACAATACTGAGAAAAAAGAAAGGAAGAGGGGGAGTATAGGGAAATGGATGGAAGCAAAGAAAAAAGGAAGGATATGAAGAAGAGAAATAAAATACAGGAAGAATTAACTGGGACAAAAAACATGACCTACGTTGAGGTTATATGAATAGGAATGGTGATGTCTGCACTTCCAGCACTCTTAAAGGCTGAGAAAGAAGGACCTCAAGTTCTAACCCAGATTGGCCAACTTAGAAATCCCCAGTACCACACATACACAACAAAATTCTGGGATAAGCACCTCACTGAAACTCAGTGCTTTATATACAACTGTGCTTTATCTCAGTTGTGTAAATCATTAATGTCTGAACATTTATAAGTTTGAAGAATTATCCATTAAAGTCTTAATTAACCAGGGATGGGAATAACAACCTAAGTATCAGTCTGGTAAGCCAAAAACCTGAGTTCAACTCCAAGTAAAACACACACACACACATACACACACAAACACATTAAAGTTTGGATTGTACTATATGTAAATTACACTTCCATAATAGCACAAACATATGACTCCTATTCAAAGAATCCTTACATACCAACACTAATATCTTTTTTTTTTTTTTGGGGGGGGGTTAAAAGGAACCTCTTTGTTAGTCCCAAAGAAGAGGTTCACTAAAACTAGCATTGTGGGGACACCAGCCCCATCAAGGAGGTATGGGCCTTTGACAACATTATCTTAGTATTTCAACATACCTCTTTATCATCTTCAGACTTCCTATCATCCTCCTCTTCCTCTTCTTTCTCGGATCTCTCTAATTCCTTCTGTTCTTCTTTCTGTTCTTCTACTTTAAGCTGTTTTGTCAGTCGAGCTATTAACTGGGATTTTAATCCTTTGGAACTAAGAGCTCGACTTTCTAATTCTTTTCGGAGATCATTTACCTAAATACATGGAGCATAAAAACAGAAAGAAAATGGCATATAAGCAAATTATAAAAGACTATAACAACAGTCTTATCTGGTAAAAAGAATGCTTGCACAGTTCACTCAACGCTTATGAAAATGGAAAATGACAGAGCATTTTTGAAAAATAATTTGAAACCAGTTTGAGATAGCTCACTATGTAGAGTTCAGGTTAGGCTTCAACTCACTATGTGCCAGGTTAGCCTCAAACTCAACAAGCTAATCTTGATGCCTCAGCCTACGGAGTGCTGGGATTACAACTGTGTGCCACCTTACCGATCTAGTGCTTAAAACTTTTCAAAACACTCTTTGACCCAGCAATTTTTGTTGTTGTTTTTGAAATTTTGGCCAGCTCAGCCTGCCCTGGGGGTGGGGCTGGCGCAGCATGTGGTGCTGGGATTAAATTGCAGTCCCTGGAGTTGCCTAAGCTTTCCTAAACAGACGCTTTAGACAACTGAACCATCTCGCCAGCCCCTCAAACTGTAATTTCTAACAGTCCACTTAAAAGAAATACTGTGTGGTGCTGGGAGCCACAGGAAGCCAGAAATTTAATCAAGTGTGTGTAGGTGGGACTGGACCACCCTGCCTGGAGCAGAAAGCTACCCCAGTGCTGAGAAAAACATCCTGTCGAGAAAAACATCCTGTCTGGTTAAGGACAACTATTGGTTGCTGGTTAGCCTTGTGTCATGGGATGCAAACTTTGTAGAAGTATAAATAAAAGATCATGTTTCTGTGCGCATAGAGTTATTAGTCTCGCCCATTAGGCAGACTGGCTATTATCTTTCTCATTCCTACCCGCTGTCACTGTTTCTCCCCTGGGTTGAAATCGTTCACAGTAAACTCAATGGATCCCTACATTTACGGATCCCTACAGTGTGGATGAGGGGAGACAGCTCCATGGCACAAGTGCTGCCTGGCAAGTGCAAGGTCATGAGTTCAAACCCCAGTCCTGCCAAGAAAGAAAGAACGGAGGGAGGGAGGAAGTGAAGAGGAAAGGAAAGAAGGAAAAGAAAAATACTGTGAACAGAAAGGATAAAAAAAATTATTTATGATTTCTCTCCAAAAAAGTACAAAATCTGAATGTTCAACAAAGAACATTTATCTAAGAAAAATCAGTACATAAATTAGATGGAATAGTATACAATTTAAGCTCATGCTCACTAAAAAGGTTAAGATGCCAATTGTGTACACAACATGATAGAATCAATCAAACCATCACAAAGATTACATCCAGTAAAAAAAGAAAATGAAATTGGGTTTCTGTTACTGAAGCAATAGACAAAAACTGGGACTTTGGATCTCAATGCAAGTCACATCCAGACAATTTAGTAAGATCCGACCTCAGTCTAACATGACAAAAAAAAAAAAAAAAAAAAACTATCGAATTTTAAAGTGATCATGTTATAAAAAGCTTGATAACATTTTATTAAATATGCAGAAAAATAACTTTCTGCATATGCTATTTAAAAAGTAAGGAGGTGGATATAATCAAGAGGAGGTTTCAAACCATTGTCAGGTGCGGTAGTATAGGGCATCTCAGGATATGGAAGGCTGAGCTAGGACATCCACTACAAGTTTAGTCCTGCCTAGGCTAGATAGTGAGATGAAGTCCAGCCTGGACTTCAAAGCAAGATTCTGTCTCAAAAAAACTAAAAAGTATCAAAGGTTAGCCGGGCGTGGTGGCGCACACCTGTAATCCCAGCACTCGGGAGGCTGAGGCAGGAGGATTGGTGCGAGTTCCAGACCAGCCTGGGCTACAAAAGTGAGCTCAGGACCAGCCTCAACTGCATAGCGAGACCCTGTCTCAAAAAGACAAAAAAAAAAAAAAAAGTATCAAAGGTTCAACCAGACAATAATGGTGGGATGAACTACAGCCTCATTAACTTAGTATCTGAGTTCATAGGATCACCTGAGCCCAAGGCTAGCCAGAGCAACACAGTGAGACTATTAAGGAAATAAAGAAAGTTGTAGCACAGTACAAAAATTTGTTTCTTTTTGTCTTTTTGAGACAAGGCATCATTATGCAGAGTTCAGGTTAGCCTTAAGCTCACTTTTATAGCCCATGCTCCCGCCTCAGCCTCCCAAGTGCTGGGATCATAGGCGCGCCTTACCATGCCTCGCTGAAAAATGTTTCTTGCCAACAACAGAAGGTCAATTTTCTAAGTGTTTTATAAACTGCAGCTAATGGAGCTAGTGAGAGACCTGAGCAGCCTGAAGTACCTGCTAAGGCAAGGTTAGGCAACCACAGATGCAGTTCGATCCCTAGCACCACATGCTGCACCACCTCCACCCCCATGGCAAGCAAGCTGAGCTGGCCATAACATAAAGTTCAAAGCTCCTGCAATCCTCTGATAAAGCATTTGTAATAAATAAATAAATAAACAAACAAACAAACAAACAAACAAACAAACTGCAGCCAAGGATGGTGGTGTAAGCCTGTGATCTCAGTACTTGGGAGGCTGAGGCAGGAGGATATCCACAAATTCAAGCCTGGTGTGGGTCACCTAATGACTTCAAGCCTGGCCTGAACTACACAGAGAGAGAGCCTATATTAAAAACCAGACAAGCAAAATCAAAAACCTGAACAAAAAAAGCAAAAGCAAGTGATAATCATCAGTTTTTGTTTTGTGCTGGAGGTGTAAGGTGTTACCACCATAACCTCTCTGGGCTGGTTTCAAAATCATGATCCTGGGGCCCAGCGGGATGGCTCAGTGGTCTAAAGCGCCTGCTTGGGAAAGCTTGGACGGCTTCAGGGACCGCGGTTCAATCCCCGGCACCACATGCTGCGCCAGCCCTGCCGTCAGGGTGCGGGCTGAGCCAGCCATAAAAATGAGTGAATAAGCAAATAAAGGTTATGAAACAAGAAAAACATAAATAAAAAATTCTTTAAAAAAAAAAAAAAAAATCATGATCCTCCTGCCTCAGCCTAAGTGCTGGCTTATAGTTGTACGCAGTCACACTTCACTTTGCCTAGGACCCTGCTATCTATAGTCCTATTATAGTCCTAGAGACGCAAAACTACAGAAAGATAACCGGCACAGAGGTACTGGAAAGAAATACTACAAGCTAACCAGATTTTCAAGAAATTCGTAAATCTCTGTCCTATTTTACATATATATATATATATATATATACACTTTTGTTTTAAAGCATATAAAAACTTGGGCTGGAGAGATGGCTCAGCAGTCTAAAGCACCTACTTAGGAAAACTTAGGCAATCACAGCACCCCATGCTTTGCCAGCCATTTAAAAAAAAAAAAAAAAGTGTATAAAAACTGGATTACAGCCAGGCATGGTGGCACACGCCTGTAATCCCAGCACTCGGGAGGCTGAGGCAGGAGGATCAGTGCGAGTTCGAGACCAGAGGCCACCCTGAACTGCACAGTGAGACCCTGTCTCAAAAAGACAAAAACCAAAAAACTGGATTACTTCTTTCTTTTCTTTATTGTTCCCGTTTTGTGTATTTCTTGTATTTTTGATGGTCCCAGGGATTGAACTCAGGACCTTACACTTGCCAGGCAAGCATTTATCCCACTGAGCTGTCTCCCACAGCCATCCTGTTATGTTCTGATACAAGGCCTTAGTGTGTAGCATCCCTGGCTCAGGGAGATCTTCCTACTTTAAAGTCCTGATTACAGATGTACAACATCATGCAAGTTGCATTATTTTTTATATTACTTCTTTTATATGCTTCTTTTATCCCTGAATTTAAAACTACTTAAGGACTGACTTCTTGTACAGTTCACAAACTAGAAAAAAATGTTTTACTATCATTATAGTCATTTCCATATTGCAGGCATTTTATAGCTATTGTTTTATACAGCTAGGTGAGGTAGCACACATCTGTAATTCCAACCCTGGGACACTGAAGCAGGAAAACTTTTTTAGCTCAGCTTGGGCAATTCAGCAAGACCTTGTCTCAAAATGAAATTAAAAAGGTCTACAAATGTAGTCTGATACAAAGTGACTAATTCAATTCCCAATAACACAAAACAAAGGACAATAAAACATAAAATCAGTGAATCACCTCCAATTTTTGATTTTTCTAGGAACTAAACTTGGGCCTGTGTACATACTAGACAAGCACTCTACCACTGAGCTCTCTAGTCCTAGCCCATCTTCACTGACTTTTTTTGAAAATCTATTACTCTTATACTTACTGACATGATTCATACCTGCTCAGAGACCTCAAATTAAAAACCATAATGTTCAGCCGGGCGTGGTGGCGCACGCCTGTAATCCCAGCACTTGGGAGGCTGAGGCAGGAGGATCGATGCAAGTTCGAGACCAGCCTGGGCTACAAAAGTGAGCTCAAGGCCAGCCTGAACTGCATAGCGAGACCCTGTCTCAATAAGACACAAAATAAATAAATGAATAAATAAATAAATAAATAAATAAATAAAATAAAATAAAAACCATAATGTTCAGATTTACCTTCATTGTCTTTGGATCCAGCTTAGACCAATGGGTAGGTGTGGAAATCTCTTTAGCTTCACCATCATCCTTCTCTTCTTCATCCTAATATACAAAGGTAAGACAATAATTACTATTCTGAAACCTTTAAATAAAAGTAATTTATTTTTAAAAGTCTGTTGCTGATCTGTGCAAGGTCACAAATGTTTCAGATTGTCTTCTCCTAAAGTTATTATTTAGGCAAGTCCACAGACATACATTCTACCACTTTTAACTTATCACAAAGACACTCATCAGCCAATCAAAGCCAGATCTGTGAAACACAAAAGGGTCATAAATTACAACGCAAAGGATATCAGGGATGCACAAACACTGCCGGTCTCCACTAACCACACAGTGTGTGATCTTGCCCCAATTTTCAAGCCACCCCACGACTGATTTAGTCAGACCTTTGAAATGTACCAAAGACGTTGCCACAAAGCCTGAAATTTCCAATCTCTCAGACTTGTGGTTGTCCAATTTCAAATATCCATGACTAGAACTGATGACCGTGAAAGAGAAAATTCTTCAAATTTGAGAAAATGTTTCAAATGCTTAATACTGAATCTTGTTCAACAACTGGTCCCAGATTCCAGCAACTAGACCTATGGTAAAAACAAAGCTTTGTGCAATTTAAGCACACCATATTTTCCTCTGAGGTCTCAGCACTCTTAAAGTCAGCAAAATAGACAGGCTTTTTTAAGAGAGAAGAACATACAACTACTCTGCTGAAAGCTGGTTACCAGTCGCTGTGAGCAGCTATGCTCCTCCGTGTGTGTGCTGTGTAGTGTGTGGTGTGCATTGTGCCTGTGTTCCTGTGCCTGTGAGAAGCGGGAATAGAAAAGGGATTAGCGTTCAGTGCCTGTTCTCCATCAGCCTCCTTGCGTTCACCCTGAAGTTTCTCCACCAGCTGCTGCTTGTATCCTCGGGAGAGGGTTTCCCACTCTGAGCGGGTGGGAAGGCAATGCCAAACATCCGGGAAAAATAAAACCACTGTCTCCACATGAGCTGGAACTGTACGCCCCTTGTGGGTCTCCTCAGGGCGATGGTAGCGAATCTCTGCAAAACGGTACCTGTTGCAAGGGAAGAAGCATGTTGGAAAAAAAATTCTAAAATACATTTAAAAGACCCTAGTTCACTTGTAGCACATCAAGTAAAGAAACTTTGCTGCAAGAACTTGAGGTTGGTTTAAAGAAAAAAAAAAAAATTATATAGAAGCCATAGTTCCTCTCTCGGTACATTTGTAGAATACTTTATTTGTTAAAGAAGTATGTTCCCACACAAGGCATCTTCAAGTTTGATTACAGAGCTACCCGTGTTTTAGAGAATACCTGGAGAAGGTGGATAGCTGTTCAGATTTCATGTGCTAAAAAAGAATATTCTCCATTAAGTCACAAGAAATATTGTATACTAAAATGCATAGGACAAATAAGCCTCAAGAGAAAATATGGCTGAACGAAAATAATCAGCAACTACATTTTATAACAAAAGATTTACAATGAAATGAAGTTCTCTCTTGACGATCTTCTCCAGCTATACATGAAATGAAAAGTATTTTCAAGATACATCCAAATTCCAAAGTACAGCATAATGAAACATTTAAGTTTTCAATTTATTTTGATTATCCTTTTCTTCCCCAAAACAACCTGGGCACCAAATAAACTTTTGCTATAAGTGGGGATTTTCCTTTGAGTTACTTGCACAACCAAGGGGAAAGGACTGATTGACAAGAATAGCTACATAACCTATTAAAAAACAGTTCTAAACAAGAAACAAATTGGTGCTTACCATTGTGTGCATACACTTAGATCAATGCCTGTCAGAGCCTTACAACAACGAATAGCAGTCTTAATCAATACAGAGGGATCTTTTTCTGGGTCTGGTCCATCCAGCGAAGGAGACCAATGACCTCCAATGGCCATGGCTTCATCCTTGCCTTTCATGCCCACTAAAAACTAATTCAAAACAAACAGTCATTTCCATATACCATGTAACTGTTTAAATTACAAATAAACACTTGAAAGGGAAAGGTACAAACCTTTCCAGTACCATTTTTACTACCTCTCGAATCTGTCAGTCAAGGAAGAGTTCAGTTCATCGTGTTCCACACTGCATTTCAGCAATGGAATAGGATTTACACATCATAACTCATCCCTCTTAAATATTTCTTCACACAGAGTTCTTTTAGAGAAATGAACTATAATTCAAACTTTAAAATCATCCAGACACTCTATATTCCATCACCACTAACATTTTTACCAAGCTACAAATTTAACACACCAAACTGACAGTTCATTTAGTTATATACAAGATATAGCAATAATCTGCAATGAGAAAAACATCTACATTACTGAAATTATAATACATAAATAACAAATTATTAAACTAATTGATAATAAAAATGTTATTTTAAAACTTTATGCACACACATAAAGAATAAAATGAATTATACACCTAAAGTTAAAATAAACATTTCATTTTACCTTAACAAGTCTAGCAGGATGTTGAAATCCATCCCGAAGTTCTTGTGGGTCTTCAGCAAGAGCACATGATTTGTGATACAAATCTTCCATGCTAGGGCTAGCCATCAGCATTACCTATTATAGTCAAATAATTCAAAAGTCTAAAGTAATGTAAAGAACATGAGAAGCACTACTAATTAACCTTACGTATAAGATATTTAATAAAAATGGAATGTCAAGTGCTATAGAAAGAAAAATGTTATTAGATACCCTATGAACTTTTAACTTTACAAGAAATGTTTTTCAATAAATGAAGACTAACATTTCACTAGTGCATCCTTCTCTTAACATAAATCTGAAGCTATAGGAAGTCATAACATTCATTAATATCAATTTCAAGTTTTTAATAAATTTACCAAATTAAAACAATAGCGATTATGACAGTTTATGAGATAAGATAGAAAGGTTAAATAGCCAAAACAGAAATAGACAAGAAGAAAAAATATTAGCTGATTACCACTTTATAAGGAGTAAATCTACTTATCCTATTTGCACAACTTTAAGAAATGCAAGCTGTGTATCACAGTGGAATACAAACCTTTGCACTATATAAGTGGTCAGCATCTGGAGGATCAAGGACAGCCATGTTTTTCTCTAAGGACTCTACTTCTCTGTGCATTACATAGAAATTGCAGTAATTTCCCAGCTGAAATGGTCTTGACAAAGGGAAAGCATCCACCCATGTAAACTGAGCATCAAAAAAGTCACTAGGTATGTATAAATTCTGATAACGGCGCCTTAGTTCCATCATGTCACAACTATGGCTGAAAAACAGATATGAGTAGTGAATATAACACCCTTAATATAAAAGTTATGCAAGCATTCATTATTACATACAGAACCTGACATAC
This sequence comes from Myocastor coypus, assembly GCA_004027025.1. Classification (NCBI taxonomy): domain Eukaryota; kingdom Metazoa; phylum Chordata; class Mammalia; order Rodentia; family Myocastoridae; genus Myocastor; species Myocastor coypus. The sequence continues at coordinate 13,213 of PVJA010047117.1, forward strand.
TTAAAATGCAAGCTAGAAAGGATGGAGTTAATGAGCTACAGATTTTCAGAGGCACATGAAGTTATTTTCTTATTTGTATACTCACAACTTTTAACAGGTAGTATTTAATTGTTACATTAACGGCACTTTTGGGTATACCTTACGATTCATTAGGGAACACTTTTTGAAATTAAGTTACTTAAAATCTAGCTCCAAAAAAGATCAGAACAAAAGTTAGAACTACTAGCCGGGCGTGGTGGCGCACGCCTGTAATCCCAGCACTCAGGAGGCTGAGGCAGGAGGATCGATGCGAGTTCGAGACCAGCCTGGGTTACAAAAGTGAGTTCAAGGCCAGCCTCAACTGCATAGCGAAACCCTGTCTCCAAAACACACAAAAAAAAAAAAAAAAAAAAAGTTAGAACTACTAACTGGGAAAATTATATACTAAGAAGGGATAAACAGTAGTAAATTAGTACATGCATGCCCTTCAGTTAGGTTTATACAGTGTAAGGCAGAAAAAGGAATTTTAATTCACTAAGTATCTAGATAAAACATATGTAAAGTGAAAATTAGATGTAAAACATCATGTGAGGGCAACATACTCAGGAACCTGTCTGTTTTTTGGAGGTGGAGGCAGGAAGACCACTGTGAATCTGAAGGCAACCTGGGCTACAAAGTAAGCCCAAGGCCAACCTGAACTGCATAGTAAAACCCCGTCTCAAAAAAAAAAAAAAAAAAAAAAAAAAAAACACCCCCCCCAAAAAATTCTGCTTAAAAAAAAAAAAAAAAAAAAAAAGCAAAACTTTCATGTGAAAGCAAAATCTAAATGTCTTCCCAAGACACTGAACTTTATGCCCAGACTTTCTGAAGTATTTTTATGCTCTGACTAAATAGCTAAACTGTTGGCTCGGTTTAGTGGCACATGCCTATAATCCCAGCACTTGGGAAGCTGAGGCAGGAGGATCATTTTCAGTTCAGACCAGCCTGGGCTACAAAGTGAACTAAAAGCCAGCCTGAATTATGGAGCGAGACCTTGTCTCAAATAGACACACACACACAAAAAGTTAAACTGCCTAATTAGGTAATTGCCACATGCCTGCCTTGGAAGTATAAAAAATCATTTCCTTTTTCCCAACAAGCAGAACTTTCAAAGGACAAAGACTCAAAAGTAAACCATGGGGCCCAGCGTGGTGGCACACCCCTGTAATCCCAGCACTCGGGAGGCTGAGGCAGGAGGATCGGTGCAAGTTCAAGACCAGCCTGAGCTACAAAAGTGAGCTCAAGGCCAGCCTGAACTGCATAACGAGACCCTATCTCAAAAAAGACAAAAAAAAAAAAAAAAAAAAAAAAAAAAAAAAAAAAAAAAAAAAAAAAAAAAAAAAGGCCAGGCATGGTGACACATATTTATGATAGCAACACTCAGGAGGCTGAGACAGGAGGACTGCTTCAATTCTGAGCCTGGGCTACATAGTGAGCTGCAGGCTAGACTGAACTACATACCAAAACCCTGTCTCAAATTGAAAAAAAAGGTCAAGGAATGCTTATTGAAATTATAATGAATTGAAGTGGAAAATGTCAACAATTTGTACAATGAAAAAATAATCACATTTTCTTTTTTTT
>PVJA010047118.1:0-14815 GCA_004027025.1 Myocastor coypus
TCCTGCTCCTCCTCCTCCTCCTCCTCCTCCTCTTCCTCCTCCTCCTCTTCCTTTTTTTTCTTTTTTTATTTTATTATTATTATTATTTTATTATGGCCAGCTCAGCCTGCCGTGGAGGGTGGGGCTGGCGCAGCATATGGTGCTGGGGATGTAACTGGGGTCCCTGCGGTTGTCTAAGCTTGCCTAAGCAGGCGCTTTAGACTGCTGAACCATCTCACCAGCCCCAACATTCAATTTCTTTACCATAAGAGTTCTTTTCTCAGTATAATCTCTGGGTCTTTGCTTGAACAAGATTTTTTTTTTTTGAAAAATATTAAAAGAAAACAATAGGATCTTGCAGTCAAGAATACAAGTTCTTCAGCCAGGCATGATGGGACATACCTACAGTCCCAGCTCTCTAGAGGCAGAGCCAGAAAGACGGCAAGATTGGGCCCAGCACTGGCATTTTAGTGATTTAATAAGAATTTGTTGCCAGGCGTGGTGGCACAGGCTTGTAATCTCAGCACTCAGGAAGCTGAGGCAGGAGGATCGGTGCAAGTTCGAGACCAGCCTGGGCTACAAAGGTGAGCTCAAGGTCAGCCTGAACTGCATAGCGAGACCCTGTCTCAAAAAAAGACAAAAAAAAATTTTGTTTCAAGTTTTATTCATTTATTTATGTTTTCTTTTTATGTATTTGGTACAGGGTCTCACTATGCAGCTCAGACTCATAGTGATCCTGTTTTCAGACTCCCCAGTGCTGAGATTACAGGCATGTAGTGTTTCAAATTTTAAAAAATATATATATGAAAGGCTTGGGAGTGGCTTAGTGTGAAGGGCCTGGCCTCAATCCCCAGGGCCTTGTCTTCAACACCAGCTCCTGTGTAGGGGCTGACAACCAACTTGCTCATTCTGACTTTGTCCATCTTACTAAGCACTCTGGGCCTCCGTGCCCTTGCAGAGACAAGAGAATAATTATATAATTTTTACAGAATAATCTACCAAAAATATTTCATGTAATAAATTATATATATATATATATATATATATATATATGTTTCATATGATAGATTATATATATTTTCAATAAGTGTTGGCATCTTCATGTAACTTTGTTAACTTTATTATGTCCTTTACTATGTTTGATATGTCCATAAGTGTATCCAGAGCTCTTAAAAAACCCTCACTAAAGAAATGCCTTCAATACAGTAGTACCTAATTGTAGTTCACTGAGTTCTTTTTTATAAGCTTTAAAATTACTTTTACCATCCATGCAAAAGCTGGGTAATGCTGCCACAAGACTAAATTTCACAGAGGGCCACAAACCTTTAATGGTCATCCAATGCTAACTGAAGGACATATAGTTCAACAGTGCTCCCGTTTGGCTGGGAGGACACCCCTCTATCCGTCAGCGCAGCTGTCCTTCATTCTCTGTCTTTTCTCGGGCAGTGCTGAGCACAGGCCTTAGTTAACTGAACATGCAAAGTGGCACCCACAGAAACGATCTCAGTATATATTTAGACTCATCTTCCAAAGCAATCACAGGTGCAAGTGCTACCCAACGGCTGCAAACACACAGACAGCCATTCTCACTCCCCTTTGATTGTGCCTCGGAGGAATCTGGTCACAGATGAGTTCAGGAGGTTCACAGTATGAACCCTCCACAGCTGAGCTTAGCAAGACTTTCCAATTTGTTGGCACATTAATCCTCTAAAAGCATGCTGTGGAGGACCACCTGAGCAGCTCTCCTTGAAAGAAAAGCAACTGTCTCCATTTTGACTGAGCCTGACCCTATTCCCTTGTACTGAAATGTACAGAGCTGGCTAGGACTTCTCATTATTCTCTCAATTGGCCTTAAGCAGTGTGTATTGGTCTAGCCGAGGAGCTGGTGGTAATTTTTGAAGATGGCACGTGTGTTTCCCTAATAACAGGATAAAGAGCCAGTGCTCCATGGTGTCAGCTGGGATCAAGCCTCGAGATAGAGGCTATGACTTCCTGGGGCTTGAAAGATTACACATCAGAGCTGAAGCACCAGATCCCCAATATTAGGTACTATCTCAATAGCATAATGCAAATTACTTTCTTTGCATATCTCTGAATACAGCTGGAGGTGAATGCAGGCCTCCTACCTAGCCCAGCTCACAGTGCTCACTTTCTTTCCACAACTCCCTTCATTGTTGACCTTCTTCCCACAATTCCCTTTTGCAAGCCACTCCCCCTTCTCCAATGAATAAAACCCAAATGAGCCCTGGGCCGCTGGCTTGGTTCCGGAAAGCCATCTTCATGGCTGGACTTAGGGCCCCTTGGCTCCCCAATAATTATATATACCTAGTGTCTTTGTTATCACTGTGGATTGTGCTGGGAGTGGCAGATTGGAATTAACTTGGTGGAATTCCAATAATGTGGTTTTAGGATTGTAAATTTAGACCTTTTAGGTCGAGACAAGAACCAGGAAGGGACTCCGACAGCATGCCAACTCTAATTAGTTCATAGCTTCATGTTGCTTAATGATACAGATAAGATGCAGGGATTCAGGTGCCACCCTCTATGAGTCAAGGCCTCCTCTGCCTGAGTACTCAGTTGGAAAGCAGTGGTGCCAGTATTACCAATTTCCATTTGCATTATTTGCCTCTTACCAAGTCATCTTGGGGAAATTTCTTTGAAGTTGAGGATTATGTCTTACTTATATCTGATTTTCCAGGGACTGACATAACATCAGACACATACATGTTGTTCAGCAAGTATTCATTAAATGAAAATGGAAATGCAAATGGTATGGTGTCTTAGTTACTTTTTACTTGTTGCTGGGACAAATACCCAACACACAAAATGAAGGAAAGAAAGGTTTATTTAGCTCACAGTTACTGGAGGTTTCAGTCCATATTTGGCTGGCCCAAGGCTGAGTGGAACAGGGCCGAGAGCATCCAGTTCATGGCTTTGGAACAGCAACAGTAGCAACAGAGGCAACTGACCAACCAGGATAGCAGAGACCAACAGTGCCAGTCTGTCTCTCTGTCTCTCTTTATGTTACATCAGGCTCTCTACTTTAACCTATCCACCTATAATTCCCAGTAGTATTGAGACCCATAATCTCATCAGTACTAAAACACATAATTCCAGTGACTCATGAGTCAAGTCTCAATCTATAGAAGTCCCCGCCCCATGATTTCATGAGGCTTTGGGGGAAAAACTAGACATAAACCACAACATTCTGCCCCTGGACCCCTAAAGTGTCATACATATCCCTTTGGCAAAAGACATTTTAGTCCATCTGGAAGAACTGGTAAAGTCCCAACAGTTTTCACATTTTTTGCTGAAAAGTCAAAGTCCCAATTCTCCTCCAAGATACAAGGCAAACTCAACTGTGAGACCTTGTACAACAGAAAAGTTAAAAATATCCAACATTCAGAGGCATAAGATAAACATTATGATTCCAAAAGTTGCAAACAACAGGGTAATACAAAACACTGGGACCAACACATGTCCAAAATCCAGCAGGGTAAACATTAAATCCCATAGTTCCAACTGGAGTATCCAAAACAGTCTGCACTGAGTTGTGGGCTCCATGCAGCTCCATCCCCAAGGCACTCTTGGTGGTAGTTTCCATGGCTTCCCTCTTAGGCTGGCTTTGCTCCCTCTTTGCATGATCCATGTTCCTGGCTTTTCCAAACTTCTGGGGTTTCCACTGAATAGGCTTCTCACTTTGTGCTTCACACACTGCCCTCTCAGGGGCATACTACCTGGCCTTCCAGGCCTTCTTCTAAAATTGAGGTGGAAGCCTTCTTAACCTAACAACTCTTGCATTCTGAATACACCTATATCAGTGTCACATGGATGATGCCAAGGTCTGCTGCTAGCTGGATCAGTAGCCAGGCTTCCTTCTCTCTTGGTTGTAGGGCTGGAGTGCCTAGATTGATGAACACTCTGACTTTGATTCCAAACAACAAATTCTCCATGCCGGCGCCATTTTGGAACCTGGTTTGGCCACTGCCGCCATTCTGGTACCTGGATCTCTGCAACTTTCTTCTCAAGGCAAAGCCTCTCTCCTTTGGAATTCTGGGGTTGTAAAGGGTGGAGGGCTGCCATCCCTTGTGATGCCCTCAAGCCATCCTTTTGATTCTCTGGTTCCTTCCCAGAAGTGGAGATCCTTTCCACTCCATCTTTACAGTCCACAGGTATCCTGATGTTTCCTTTGTGGCCAAACTCACATTTTAAATCATCCTCTTTGCTCTTGATTTTCAACATAAATCGGCTAAAAGTCACCAATAATAACCATGCCACCGCCCCAATAGTTTGCTGCTTTGCAATATCTCTTGAAAGATTAATCAGTCTGCCATACTTAATTTCAGTCTTAGGAAAAGTCTCTGGGCACACGCAAAATTCCAACAGACTTTCAGCCAATCCATAGCACAAATCGTCTGGATTCCATTGACCAATGCTGTCCTTTTTCCCAGCAGAAACATCCTCAACCTAGTCTTTACAGGTAGGCCTTCTGTCAGTCTTTTGGTCTGAGTTCTGACCAGAATCTCCCTACAGAACAGCTGAAACTTTCCCAGCTCTTCACAAGTAGAGGGCATCTCCAAACATTTCCAATCTCTGTCTTAAGCCATTCTTTATACCTAGGCTCCAAGCCAGTGTTCTGGTCTGAGCTCTGACCAGACTTTCCCCTACAGAATAGCTGAAGCTTTTCCAGTGCTTTGCTTGTAGGTGACATCTTTGAACCTTTCCTCTCTTTTCCCATAAGCCATTCCCAAAAGCTTGTAATCCACATGGTTAGGTTAGTCACAGCAACAACCCCACTTCTCTAGTACCAAATTCTGTCTTAGTTACTTTTTACTCATTGCTGGGACAAATACCTGACACTCAAAAGGAAGGAAGGAAAGGTTTATATAGCTCACAGTTACTAGAGGTTTCAGTCCATATTTGGCTGGCCCAAGGCTGAATGGAACAGGGCAGAGAGCATCCAGTTCATGGTGGCGGAACAGCAACAATAGCAACAGAGGCAACCAACCCACCAGGATAGCAGAGAGCAACGGTGCTAGTCTGTTTCTCTGTCTTTCTTTATATTACATCAGGCTCTCTGCCTAGCCTATCCACCTCAGGCCACACCTATAATTCCCAGAAGTACTCACACCCATAATCTCATCAGTACTAAAACACATAATTCCAGTGACTCATGAATCAAGTCTATAGAAGTCCCAGCCTCATGATTGAATGAGGCTTTGGGGGGACAACTAGACATTAAGAATAACATATGGGATAACACAATTAGTTATTGAATTGCAGCAATAGAAACTATCTCAGAAGAAAAGAAAGGAGAGCTGGGCATATAGCTCAGCAGTCAAAGCACCTGCCTAGGAAAATGCAAGGACCTGGGTTCAATACCTGATACCACAGTGCTGGCCCTGCCTCGGGTGTGCAGAGTCAGCCATCAAGACCTGGCATGATGGTGCAGGCCTGTAATTCCAGTGCTGAGGAAGCTGAAACAGGAGACACTATGAGTCTGAGCTGCATAGTACAATCTAGCAATATCTAGATCCTATACAAATACATAAAAATTTTTAAAAGGAAAATGGAACATTAAAATAAATAAGACCTTTGTCACCTATGGAAAAATAGATGGTAGTTCTATATAAACAGTACTCCATAGTGCACTAAACACATGAAATGGTTTGGCCGTGAGAAGTTTCTGTCCTGTGTATGTTTAGTTTAATATTCAGCAATAGACTGAGGGAAACCTCCAGGAAATTTCAAGTAATCTTTGTAAAGTTTGGATGGTTGTGCCTAGATGTCCCTAAAAGCCTCATGCAATCTAAGGCTTTTTCAGAGAGGGCTGAATCTAGAGTGTGTGACACTGGGAGTGGGGCAGTGGTTGGTCTGGCACCACCCTAATCCCAGCAGTCTAAACAAGGTCCTTAGTCCATCCCACGAAGAGCCCAGGAGAGCCAGCATGACAAGCTTCTCCAGGAGAACCAACAGCTCCCTACGGCTTCTCCAGCTCTGTTGTGTATAGGCCGCCAGCAGCAATCCCCAGGTGGGACTCCTACACCCAGCACCACGCTGGCTCAGTTCAGCTGGGCATCACACACTGGCCAGCAGTTGGCACCTACCACACCCCTTTCATCACTAAACAGTGTTTAAGAAAGTTCAAAAAAAATGATTGAAGAAGCTGTGAGATGATTATGGGGGCAGAATTTTCATTTTTTTAAAAAAAGGCTTTGTCCCCTTTTCACTTAGCGACGATCTCCTGCCTAACCACCCTTTCTTACCTGTGTCCGTAGTTCTGAACTCCTATAAATACACCATGCTCCTTTTTTCAGCATGTCTGTCAACACAATTTCCTGCCTAAGTATCCATCTGTTCAGAGTCCATCTCCTACTCAGGGACTACACGGGTGACCTCAATCCAGTGGTAGGAAGATACTAGCTCAAAGGCTACTGCCTTTTACCAAGGCAGCACCTGTTCTTTTCAACATATACTTTCTAGAGATTACAACTCTTCCTTTGTTGTCTAACTCAGAGGAGAATATCTAACCAATCATAAGAACAAGAGCGTCTTGGCCAGTCACTGGGAATGAATATTAATTAGATCAGGCCTTAAAATAAATCTCCAGAGACCTGGATATTATATAATTGGAAAGCTGGAAACATTAGGTAATTTTGAATAACATTTAGCCAAAATATATATTTATCTATTAATCTACCTAGCAATTAACCATTAAAAACGATGCCTTATGTAGTTGACCTCCAGGGTTGACACAGTTATACTTGGAAAATATTTAGATTTTTTTGTTTTGTAATTTCTTCTTAAATTACTTATTGGATATAGGCTCTCACTACACAATTCAGACTTGTAGTGATCCTCTTTCTCAGCCTTCCAGTGTTAGGATTACAGGTATGTGCCACCACACCTAGTTTTGGGGCCAGCATGGTGGTACAGGGGATCAAACTTGGGTCTTTGTGCTTGCTGACACCCCTGAGCTATCTTCCCAGCTCAGTCATTACTTTTTTAAGCATTTAACTAAACGGTATGTTTTGATTGATTGATTGATTGATTGATTGATTGATTGATTCAAGAAATGTTGATTTCGCTGTTGGTGCTGGGCCCTATGAAGGGATAAGACTCTTGGTGCTTCCAGAGAGCACAGTCACCTGAAGGATCAAGGTAAGGAACAGGATCAAATATAATATCAACCTTATTGCACTGTAAACTCATTTGACAGAGACATGCTCAGAGAGGGACAGGGAGTGCAGGAGAGGTGTGGGCTTTTCATGCCGCAGGGAAAGTGTCCTAGCACAGCTGCTACTTTGGTACTAATGATGGACACTGCCCCTGAGCTTCTGCCAGGCAGTTGTGAACTGGAGAAACCATGATACGGGAAGCAGGAAATCAGAGGTCACGAAGCCAACTGCTACCTCTGGGGTCTGTGAGGAGCTGCTGGTGTGAAGTGAGGTCAGTAGACCCTCTTGCTTAATGTTCACTGTGCTAGCAGAGGAAAAGGAGGACCTGGGTATGGGGCGGCTAGTCAGACGAAGGAGCAGTCTGGTGGTGACAGCAAATAAGAGAGAAATATAACTAGCAATGCGAACACTCTCTGTAGGGTAGTAATGCTGCACCTGATGTTTGTGAGTGGGCTTCAGATGACTTTGGGGAAATGAGTCTCATTGCACCTGCAACTGTCTTCTTATGTTTTGAATGAGTACAAGAATGTCTGTAATTGCAATGAGTTATGAAGCCAAACACCCAGACTCGAGACTTGGCCCTTCCTCATTGCTACGGTTGGCACCTAGACGCACTGTCACCCAAGCCTCATGGGGTTACAGGTGCAAAGCTTTCAGACAGCGGTATTTAGAGTGTGTGATTGTGCCATGAGGCTGTGATACTGGGGTTAAGGGTACGGATAATGGGAGCCCCGCCCTTGGCATTGGTGCTATGATCAGTAGGCTTGTCATCTGAACAGACTATAGCACAACAGACAGATGGCAGTGCTACTGCTGCTGCTGCTGCTGCTGCTGGCCACTTCATTGCTGCCTTCCTGCTTGCCAAGGGCTTTCTCTTCCACAGTGTCCCTGCCTTGCTGCTCCATCTTGGAGCTAGCTGACTATGGGCTGAAACCTCTACGAACTGTGAATGGAAATAAACCTTTCCTTCCTCAGCTCTGGGTGTTGGGTATTCTGTCTTAGCAGAAACTAAGGAAAGCACCTGAGACACATATTAGCTGTATGATCTTGATGTTATTTAGACAAATAACTTAAACAAACTGAAATATATTCTTACCTACTAGAAGTCCCTCATTTCTGGTCAGGGGCAGCAACAGCATCCTGGGATGACAACAGCAGTCTCAGCCACCAACAGTTGCATCAGGAAATTGATTTTCTAGCTGTAGCCCTTACCACTTAGAGAGCTCAGTTGACTTTCTTTTTGGTTTCTGCTTGGATTTTCCTAATAGGCTCCTAGCTATTTGCCTACCACTACCTGTTCACTATACATCAATAAAGACCCCATTCTTCCCTGCCTGTTTCCATGGAGAGCTTCATTGCCACCAACTCCTGACTCAGTGCAAGACAATGACACCAAGTGCCTGTAATCTAGCTAGGAATCCAGCTAAATAAATGGATGCAGGGATCCCACCACTCACTCTGCAGAAAAAAATGCATTCCCATTCCAGTACACTGACTCCCTCTGGCTGCCGTCTAGATCTGTCCATACATCCACAGTGTCTGAAAAAGACTCCTGCAGGGGTCTGGCTTCATGGAAGTGGGCAGGTTCTGAATGGCCTAAAGGTCATTCACCCATCCTCGCCCGCCTCCAACTCCTCCACCTTTCCTGAACCCCGCAGAGTGAGCAGCTGCCTGGCTATTGATCCCCCTGCTGCAGGCTCTTCCACTGCAGCTCACTCCACCCTAAACTGGGACGACCCTCCTGTTTGCCATGTCTTGTCCAACCAGCAGCTGTTAGCTTGGATATCCAATGGCCTCTCTCCCTGTTTCTCTGTCCTTATGTGTGACTCTGCTTTATTAATTCTCAGGGATTGCTCTTCGTGGAAGAAGGTAGAGGGGGGACAGGTCTTGCTTCTCCGGTGAGCCTTCTCTCGGGCTCTGCTCTCTGGGTGCCTGAACTCGGTGTCACCCAGGTTTCCTGCTGCAGCTGGCTTTGAGCTTTTGCTTCCCCTTATTTTCACTGGACAGTCAAGCTGCATTTATTCCAGCCTTTCCCCTGCTATTTTGAAGGTTTTAGCTCTTTTCTCCCATGAATGACTACCTCCCCTCATGCCATCCTCTGTCTCTCCTACCACAAGCTTTCTGCTTTTGCCTCCTTCCACACATGCTCCCCCGCTTGCTGGTACTCTCTCCTTGCCACCTGCCTTGCCATGGGACTTTTGGAATGAATTCTTTCATCTTTCTATCACTACCCGTGACATTTTCCTGAGGTCATTACAAATCTTTGATAGAGCCTTTTCTTGTACAAAAGTGCACATCTAGCACTCACTGGTCCTAAACAAGCCAGTCTGTCCACTTGTACTTGAGGGTGAACAGGTCTTGCAGGTTTCTTGGCCACCACTGCTTCCTGCCCATTGCATCTCTCTACTGAAGGTTTGTTTTCTATTTTCACACTTACTGTCCTTCTAGAAAACTTTCCTTACATGCAAACCATGAAGCATATATTTTTTGATTATCTTCATATATTTCACATTCAAAATTCAGTTTCATTCACCTTCACAGGAGGGTAACAGTTCACTGGTGTAGGACCTTAGATGGGAGATATTTTTCTCTAAGTAGAGTGTGGGATGTTAGTTCGTTGATGCTTCCAGTGTTATATAGGAGAATTTTGATTCTCATTGTAGGAAATTTATCTTTCTCTATATGTAAGATTATAAAAATTTTCCTCATTAACCTTAGACTACAGGAATAGGTCTTCTTTATTGACCAGTGTGGCTTGAAGCCCAGTGACTCCTTCCAATATGTAGGAAAGTCTTTCATCAGTTTGGGGATGTTTTCTCCCACAATAAACATCACTCTCCCTTTAAATGCTTTTTTTTCCCTAGAATTCTCTTTAAAATTATTATTCTTTTGCTTACTAAAACTCTTGGACCTTTCTTTTGAAAAGGCCTACTTTCTCGTCACATCCACTTTGCATTTAGGCCACATCTTGCTGTTACTCCTCCTTGCCGTTAGCCCATCTGGGCAGTGGCTGTGTTGTCCACGTACTGGAATTCTTGGTAGGGACATTTCTCTCCCTAGGCCTATGATGTCTGCTTTCCCTGTATGCTAGGAGTTCTTCAGGCAGGTTTTTTTAAAATTACGTGCCGTTTGGATCTTCTTTTCTGTTCAGCAGCGCCTGACTCAGTGTGCCCATGTCACCCATCCTAGCACCGGAAGGAAGGCTTGCCCATAAGCTTTTCTCAGAACCTAAAGTTTAAGATTCTGACCATCAAGATGTAGAAAGTACAAAAGAGTGAAAAAGAGATGAAAGAAGTTTTAAAACATAATGATGCATTTCATATAGATCTTTTTTTTAAGATCTTAATTTTAAAAAACTATAAAGATGATCTATTTGGAAAATTTCAACACTGATAATTGATAGTATAAAGCCATTATATCTTTTAAATGAGATAATGGAATTCAGGCAACATATTTAGAAATCTAATTTACTAACATACACTGAAATATCTATAAACAAAATTATAGGATGGTTAAGATTTGCTTGAAGACACTGGGGGTAACTGAATATAACTAAGGATCAAGTAAATCAGCTTTAGCATCTAGAGTTTGTTTTTCTCCTCAAAATAAAATCAAGTAGGCTAGGGAGATAGCAAGGTGGTCTAAGTGCCTGCCTGGCAAGTGCAAGGATCAGGGTTCAATCCTTGGTACCCCATGCCATGCCAGCCCCAGAACCTTGGGCACGCCATGCCAATGATAATCTACTCCAGTAATCCCAGGGCTGGGGAGGCTGAGACAGGAGGTTCGCTAAGAGTCTGAGCTACATAGTAAGATCCTGTCCTTGAGAGATATCTCAGTGGTAAGTGCCTACCTGGCAAGTGCAAAGTTCTGAATTTGATTCCTGGTACCACAAAAATAAATAATAAATAAACAAGCAAATAAATAATTTTTCTAAAAACAAGTGACTTGAGAGTACTTAGAAAGAAAAAAGGAAAGATCAGCCTCCACATAGGCTCAGACTTTTCCCATCTATGTACCCTTTCCATGTGACCTTTTCAATAGCACAGTAGGACTTCATAATGGAGGTCTCCCAAGACCACAAAATTGGAAGCTGCTAGATTTTCTAAAGACTGAAGCCCACAACCAGTGCACCATCCCATCTGTACATTTGGCTGAAGGGAGACACAGGGCCTCTCCAGGTTCGGTGCAGGAGGAAGCGAACAGCCCTCACAGCAGCGGAAAGCCTGGTGCTGTGGCCCATAGGGTTGGTTTTGGAGGCTTGTGCCACAGCGATGTGTACAATAGAACTCTGAAGTTATGAGGGTACCTTGCCCTCTCCTTCCCAGGTGAGAAGAGCAGGACATGAGCAGCTTGGGGTGGGTGGAGAAACCATGGCCTGTTTCTTCCCCAGTTAGCATTTGTCCCCTCCCTGCAGTGTGCCAGGGCTTCGTCCAACTTGTACCAAAGCAAGAATAAATTACTGCAGAATAAAAGTGCAAGCTTTACTCTGGCAGTGTCCCTCCAAGGTGGCTTCTCCTTCGGGACTTGGCAGATGTTTAGAGCTAACTCCTCTTAGGATAGAACAGGTGACAGTGGTAGAATAGGTCAGACAGAACATAAATCCTCTTGAAATCTCCCACCAAGAGAGATTTGGAACATTTTACTCCACTTTCTCAAGCATACTGGATGTGTTCCTCTGGCTCTGTGCTCTGGAAAGGGCAGGCTGTTATGACTGCTCGGTGAAGACCCCTGCGGCAGCCCTCTCCTGCTCACGCCCCACCTGCCCAAAGCAAGGCTCTCAGGAAAGCTCTAGAATACCCCAGCCCAGCTAGATCACATTTCCAACTCACAGAAACCATCCTCGTGCTTCTCCGACCCCAGCATCACAGAGCACAAGTGGACCCCGTGCAGCGGCACTTCCTCAGTGCATAGCCCCCAAGGCCCGGCCGTCACATCTGTGAGCGCATGCGCATTCTGGGAAGCAGTCAGACAGTCTCTCCTGTCTCCCCAACAGCAGGGAAGGCTGTAGCTCTTCAAGTGAATTGCCTGGAAGTCGCTTCAGTGGACAACACACCCAAAGCCTATCTTTTTGGTGGAAATGAAGGATCTACAGTTCAAAGTGACAGAAAGATCTGCTAAGTAGCACTGCCAGTGTGTTAGACTCTCAGTGTTGGTGATGAACCTAAGAACTGATGCTCAGCTTCTGTTGGCTACTTTGCTACAGGTGCCCACAAGGTGGCTTCTTGCGCTTCCATACAACATCTGATTTGTTATCTCTTGGTGGCTTAGGAGTGACTTGCCACCTCAAGTTCTATTATATGCACCTGTACATATGAGCTGTGTTCACACTCCCATTCTTAATCCAGATGTTTGTTTTGAATACTTTTCTAAATGCTCTCAAAGTTTTCTAGCACAACTTTGAATTATGTAGATTGAGAACACAAGAAAATATGTAGGACTTTATGTTTCAGCAATAACTGAGATCCAAAATCCTCATTTCCTACTTGCAGGAAAGACTAAATACTGAAAACACCCCTTTTCTCTTTCCCTACAGAGCTACACTAATACTCCTAGTTAGGGGGTGAGCCGCATTGAAGCTGTGGGCAGTAGGTGATCGCGAGCCCATCCTGGTAACCATAGTAGCAGGCCATGAGACCATCAGAAGCCTGCTTGCGGCTTGTATACTTGGTGCTGCTGTGCTAAAGAAAGCACAAGGCAGCCCAAGAGGCACAGGGGAGGCCTTTGGCTCCTTTTGAGAAGTTTCTGGAAGTGACTTCTGAGATGACTATCTAGATTCCTGCAGCCATTGTTAACTCTCCAGTCTGACAATTCGGAAATGATGTAAGGTGATATGAACACAGACTTGGTTTTATATATTTGCTGATATATTAGTTTTAACTGGTTTGTGCCATAGTTTGCTCCCCAAAGGCCATGAATTAAAGACTCAGTCTCCCTTACTTGGTGCTTTTGGGGAGATGGTGGAAAGCTGAGTGGCCCTGACCTCTTTGTCCCTCTCTCTTTTATATCCTAGCCATGAGGGAGTAGTTCTGTCCACCGCCAGCTCCATCAAGACGTGCCACACAGGCCGAGAGCAGCACAGCCTGTGAATTCTGGTGAAGAACTTTTTTTTTCTTTTTTGGTGGTACCAGGGACTGAACTCAGGACCTTACACTTGCCATGCAAGCACTTATTCCACTGAGTTATCTCCCTTCCCTGGAGAAGAACTTCTGAAACAGAGGGAGATGAACCATTTCTCTTCACAAGTTGTTTACCTCTGGTATTTGTAACAGTAAAAGAAAGCTAGCATAATCTGACTATGAAATCACCCAGTGAAGAAAAGTGAGGCCAGAGCCGTAGATGTTGCACAAATACTTTGAAAAATCTCCGCTTGCAGCCAGTCCTTATGCTGCTTCTTGAGGTTACTGACCTCTACCCGGCCTGCATGTATGCTGAGGCCCCATTCTCTCTTGTTTTTTTTTTACAAAAGGAGGAATATATATCAAAAAGACAAGAGTGACATGTATTCCAAGCATAATTTTAGCGTTACATTGTGCTATAATCAATATGCTGAACCTCTTGAAGGTTCTTAAGACCAATATCTGATTCATCCTGTGTACATAAGTGTATGTTTTTGCTATTGATATGTTTTCTGCTTTATCTGCTTCCAGTTGCTTCGTTGTTTAGTCCATATCACATTCAGCTGTGTTATGCCCTTAAATTCTTGTTTTCTTCTTTAAAGTTCTTATATTAGGGAGACTATATGATATTTACATATATAGGTCTGGTTTATTTCACTAATGAGTATATGTTCAATAAACATCCATTTATATATGAAGTCTTCAAACTTATCATTCATTATGGATGAGTAGTATTCCATTGTATAAAAATACTACATTTTTTTAAACCATTCTTCAAATGATGGACATTTTGGTTGTTTCCAAGATTTGGCTATTACAAATTGGGCTGCTATAAACATAGGTGCACAGATATCACTATGGTATGAAGTTTTCAGTTCTTCTGGGAAGATTCCCAGTTGGGGGATAGCTGCATTGAATGGAACTTCCAATTCTAGTTTTGTAAGGATCTTCCATACTGCTTTCCATAATGGTTGCACCAATCTGCATTCCCACCAGCAGTGGAGAAGGGTTCCTTTTTCCCCACAGCCTCTCCAGCATTTGTTGCTGGTTGATTTCTTTATGATAGCCATCCTCACTGGGGTGAGGTGGTACCTAAGTGTTGTTTTGATTTGCATTTCATGAATAGCTAGCGGTGTGGAGCATTTCTTCATGTATTTGTAGGCTTGCTGTATTTCTTTCTCTGAGAAGTGAATGTTCATCTCAGATGCCCATTTCTGGATTGGGTCTTTGAATTTTGGGACCCTAATGGTTTTTAGTTCTTTGTAGATTCTAGATAGAAGACCTTTGTCTGAGTACTTGTTAGTTAAAATATTTTTGAAATTTGTGGGTCATCTTTTCACTTTGTTAGTGATTTCCTTTGACATGCAGAAACTTCTTAGCCAGAGGAGCTCCCAATTGTTGATGCTTTCAAGTGTTAAACATGCAATTTGATTTCCGTCCATGAACTCTTTGCCTACTCCGATGTCTTCAAGATTTCCTCCCACTTTCTCTTCCAGGAGATTTAATGTTTCACTTTTAATATTTAGATCTTTAATCCATTTC
>PVJA010047119.1:0-14831 GCA_004027025.1 Myocastor coypus
AAATGCTTTCACTAAGGAAATATATGATTTTTTACTAAAATTGGCAATACATTTTGCTCTGAGAATGTTATCCTCTAATGTGTATCAATGACATTCATTGATAAGTCATTGATACACATGACATAATAGGAGAAATCTAGATGTAATTGCTAGATACAGAGCTCAATGAAGTTTTGACTGACCTGTGACGTGAAGTAAAAGTGAATTCACTAACACATGATTTTGAACCTGTAAATTAAGTGACAAATACTTTAAAATTATTTTGTTTCTTGTTTATGCCTCTGAACACATGAACCTTTCTATTCAGTTTTCTTCTGTTTTCTTATCTTGGTGTAGAAGCCAGCAGCCTTGTGAAAGTACAAATCTTCTGAGAATAATCATCTTCCAGAGCTGAGGAGAATAGAGAATCTCAGTGGATTTGAAACATTTTCTAAAATTGGATGAGAAACTTCTTAGCACATTTTACTCTCTTGAAATAGAAGCTTAAAGGATTGAGGATAAATCCACTTGTCTCCTGTCCTATTAAAATGGCACTATTCCCTTTCTGCTAAAATAGTTTGCTTTGTTACACTGAAAAAAATAATTCTGTTTGTTTTCTTAAAAAAAAAAAAAAAAGTTTCTGAGCCAGGATGCAGAACTCATAATGTTCACTTAGAATTACTAGATTAGAAGAAAAATTTTGAATAATAATTTATGAATGTTGGTATAAGTTCTGCCTGTGTTCATCTGTTTTTTTTTTTATTTCTTGTGCAACGTCTAACTGTCCCATGGTTATTCCTATACTTAATATCTGAACTTTATATTCATTTCCCTCAGTCTTTCTAGTTTAAGGTGAATTCTAACTCAAACAGTAAATATGCAGTCGCTTTTTTCTTTTTTATTCCGAGTGGGTAATGAATTTTGAAACATGGATATCCAAATCACCTAAGACGTTGTTAAGGAACACCTTTGGGTATGCTGGGGGATGACAGGGTGTTGGATGTTTCCGGCGATAACTGACATGTAGCTGCTCAGCAACCTGAGGTGGGTAGAGCCTGCCCTGATTGTGCGTGGCACAAGGCAATAGGCTTGAAGCCAGGGTAGAATGAAATGAGGACAAAAGAGAAAATCAGCCTGCGTGTACATTCTCAGGTGTGCATCAGGGGATGTTCCCTGCTGCTGTCTTTGCCTTTGTGCTTCACACTCCAACTTTCAAAGCAGAGCCACGTGAGGAACTCTCTAGGAGGCATCCGCCCCTGAGTCAGGAGCTGTATCCCTGTTCCCTGTTATCCTACAACTTCTAGGTTTTGGGCCCAGGAGTTATTAAATCCTCTGGCTCTCCAGTATGCAGATGACGTTTGTGAGCTATGAAGCTTCGGATTGTGTGAGTTAATCTAATGCATCCTTTCTCATAATGACTCTGTCTATTCATTTACTTTCGAGAATCCTAACCAGGAAAAAAATGTATCAAAGTCCGTAATATAGGTAGGGATTTTCCTATGGTAATAAAAATACATATATAGGATGAAGGCTATGTGGTTATTGTGCTTTATTGCTCTTGACCATGAACTTCTAGAACTGTTTGCCAGCCTTTCTCAAGTATCTATATGTTTTATCTTTCCAGATGAGCTCTGTGATTGCAGGCAGAATTGCTCATAAAATTTTGTGCCTTTTCAGTATCTACAAAGGCACTCTGAAACAAACCTGACAATAGGAGTATACCTACATTATGTAAAAACTAATAATACCAAGTATTAAACAGTAAGTACATGATTGTATAGTATCTAGATTTTTATTTTATTTATTTATTTATTTATTTATTTATTTATTTTTTGTCTTTTTGAGACAGGGTCTCGTTATGCAGTTGAGGCTGGCCTTGAGTTCACTTTTGTAGCCCAGGCTGGTCTCGAACTCGCACTGATCCTCCTGCCTCAGCCTCCCAAGTGCTGGGATTACAGGCGTGCACCACCACGCCCGGCTAGTATCTAGATTTTTAAATTACAATTTTTTCATGATTTAAAATGGATTTATTTATTTATTATTTATTTATTTAGCAGAACTGGAGATCAAACTCAGGACCTTGCACTTGCCAGCCAGGCACTTGTGCCCTGAGCTATCTCCCTGGACCAAATTTAAAATGAATTTTAAATTATTTTAAAATTTAAGTTATATCATACTTTAAAAATTTTCTCAATAAGCTGAAAACTGTAACTGGTCTTTAACTTCTTTATTACATTGAAAGATAAATAGCATACATAAACACCAAATTGACATTTATTCTATATATCACAAATATGATATATATGTAATGTACATTAAGTTGCATATAGAATTACATATCAATGAACCAATATATTGAAAAATATTCCATGAAATTAATGACTTCATTTGAAATGAGTAAGAAATATCTCATCAGTAATTTTTTTTTGTTCAAATCTTTTCTCTAACTCTGTAACTTGAGGTAATTAGATGGATATTGGTGACTTTTTAGATATAAAGTGCCTAGAGCTACAGATAATATAGAAACACAAGAAATTAATATAGGTCTTGCTCATTGTACCCCACACTTTCTAAATATTTGATTGATGAGTAGCAATGAATATAATAGTTATTCTGTAAACTTAGACTCCATGTAAAGTATGTTGTAGCCACCAGAGAGACAACTCCCTCACATCCAACCTCCAAACTGAAAATGTATCTCATTTTAAATAAACGTAAATTATAATATATTGGAATAAATTTACAGAGTACAAGTTTGCTTCAGTGTGAGGCACAATCATATGTGCTGAATTTTTTGTGGAGAGGAGGAAAGGCCCAACTTGGACTGTAATATGAAGAACTGACCGGGTGGACTGGTTAGCAGACAGCAAAGGTTGCAAGGGGTCATTCCTCAAGTTCCCAAGTAGCAGAGGTGCAGAGGACCTGCTGTGTGCTTGTGTCACGAATTGTCTAACAGTCCAAAACTGAGCTGTCCAATACAGGTAGGTATTAGGAAAACAGCTCATTTGGAGTTGTCAGTAGCTCAATAAACACTAATCAGAGTACTTGGGAAACCAGTTGTTAAATGCTAGATAAGATCAGGATGATCAAGTTTAGCAGACCTGAGAAAAGTAAATAATATTAAAATACCAAAAAAAAAAAAAGAAAAAGGCCCATACAGCCAGGAAGCATTGATTATTTCTGAAGTACATGGAAAGACTGACTAAAGAGAAGCTTTGACTGCCTAACCAGTACTGTGGTGGTGGACACTGCCAACTGAGATGTCTGAAGCTTGGCCGGGTTTGCTTGGGGATGCCAGGCCCTGAGACATAGAGGGGCGCCCCTCAGGGTGGGAAGGACCTGCCCCAGATTAGCACTTAAAAGGTCAAGGAAGGTTTCTGCGCCCCTTCTTTGGAGGAGCTTGGGGACACTTGGGAGGCACTTGATCTCCATAGGCACGCCACTTTGGAGGAGATCTGATCTTCCTGTTGGAGCTGCAACCTTTGCAGTCAGCATGGAAGGGAGAAAGAGAGGCTTGATAGACGCTGCAGCTGCTGTACAAACTGGGAACTACATAAACCTTTCCTTATTTGGGGTGTCAGCTATTTTGTTCCAGCAATGAACCTAAACAACAAAATTATAAAGGCTGTTTAGGTAGAATGGACCTTCCCTTTGTTCCCAACATAAAATAACCTATGTCTTGGTGTTGTATGTTGGGAGCTAGCAGGAAGCCAGGAAATTTGATCAAGTGTGTGTAGGTGGGACTGGGCTTCCCTTCCTGGGGCAGAAAGCTACCCCAGTGCTGAGAAAAACATCCTACCTGGTTCAATATAGAGATAAAGACCAAACATCTTAAGTAGAGAACAATAAAGCCCAAGGACAGCTGCAGGGAGTTCTGGTTGTCTCCTCCCCAGCTTGGAATGTTTTCAATTTCCCCAAAACAGTTATGCAAATTCCTTAGCCTGTCCTTGAATACTCAATAAAAGGAATATCCTTCTGATGATCTGGGCTCACTTTGAGAGAGACAAGTCTTGGTGAGTCCTCTTGAGCTACCTTCATCAGGTCTTCTCATCGTTTCTTTCGGCACCAACACCACAACAACACAACATCTTGGGATATTAAAATAAAGCAAATAACTAAAGAATTAGAAGAACACAAAACTTAAGTCTTTCTTTCATTTTTCTTCTCAAATTTAAAAGACAGATACTGGAGAATAAATAAAACATTTTTAATTTGTTCAACAAGGTCAATTAAGTACCAAATGTCCATCATGATTTTCTTCTAAATATAAATAATAAATATGCATATTTATTATTGATAAATAAGTATACTATATATTTATCAATAATAAAATATAAATATACAGCAAAAATTATACTAAAGACACAAAAGAAAAAGATTACTTCACCAGCAGAAATAATTGCTAAGGAAAAAGAAGAAATTAGATAAGAATTTGGCAGGCCAAGTATCAGTGTTGAGGGAAAGGTTGATTGGCTTTTCAAAGGGCATGAATTACATAATAGTGTTTTAAAGATATTTTTATATTAGTAGTGGCATGATATCCCAATGTAGTCCTTAAGAGAAATAGAAGAAATAAAAGTTATCTCCAGCTTAGATGCATCAAGTTCATTTTAAAGTTTTTTCTCTCTTTTAAGTATTTATTTTATACTATAAGATACAGTGTATATATTGTACTTCCTAAAACACTTTGCAAATATGCACACAGATATTGATGTTTTCAATTATTTTGTCTTATCACAATGCAGCATTAAAGCAAAGCAACTGATTGCCAAACAACCCACTTACACACCTAATTCCTTTTGGGAGTGAACTGTGGGAGATGACGAGATATGAGAATAAGAAACAGAAAAAAAAAATCAAATATTTTAAATCTAACAGTCAAATAAGAAGAAAAGACTATTTTTAAAAATTATTTATTTGATACAAGGTCCCAGTACACAGTTCAGACTTGCAGTGATCCTCCTGTTTAAGCTTCCCTAGTAACAGCTTTGGTACTGGCATAGCAGGCAGTACCAGGGATCAAACCCAGGTCCTTGCATTTGCCAGGCAAATGCTTACACCACCAGGCTATCTCACCAGCCCAGAAAAAAAGTCTTGCTATCAGAGTAAAGATATTTAAATGTTAGGATTCTTGACAGAGCAGTTATGTCAGTGTGTTAGGACATATAATTGCACTGCAATTAAGGACCCAGTGTACCTCTGAGGTTTCAACTTTAAATAACGTCAGCCAGTGTGGTTTGTGGAATTTATTTTTCTGTGACATACTTAGATGTGTGTTGCACATACATGCATAGAAGAGACACATTTTGGGTTATCCAGAGTTGTGTTTTTGCAAAGCAAATGTGATGAAAAAATGAAGAAAGATAAGAAAGTTCAAGAAAGAGCATTTTAGTGAGCTGCCATATATATTGATCTGCGAGGATGGCCAGAATACACCAGAAACTGGGCTCAGGAACACATATTCTTACAGATCTGTAGGGTGTAATTCCAGGATGAAAGTTTGGCAAGTTAGATTGCTTCTCCTGAAGAGTTCTCTGTTTTAACTTATATATGGCCCACTTCATGTTATCTCCAGTTATGGCTTTTCCTGTGTATCTCTCTCTCACACACACACAAACACACACACACATGATTGTCTTCTTGTAGATTTAACTTATATATGTATAATTATATTACATATATGTAAATATATATATACATATAAATGTAGGATAACTAATCATATTTTTATTTAAATGACCTACTTAGCAAATTCTCAAAACTTCCAAGCTCTGCTCGTTGCCTTATTCAAAAGCCACTGCCACACCTGCAAGCATGTGTCACAGCAGTACCCCTCACTTTTCCCATAAAGTGCATTACTTTGCTGGGAAAGCCATAAAAATATGACAGGATGCTTAGCTTTAAGATCATTGCTTGTTTTTCCTCATCCTTCTAGAGCATAAAAGCCCATTACCAAGGTTTCAGTAGATTTGTTTTTCTCTTGAGGCCTCTGTGATGTGAAGACAGCCATCTTTTACCTATGTCTCTGTGCACAAAAGCACTGTTGCATGCTTAGATCGCTGGTCTCCACCCCACCTCTCTGTCTCTGTCTCTGTCTCTGTCGCTGTCTCTCTGTCTATGTCTCTGTCTGTGTCTGTCTTTTCTGTCTCTCTCTCTGTCTCTCTCTCTCCCTCTATGTCTGTCTCTGTCTCTCTGTCTCTCCGTCTTTCTTTGTCTCTGTCTTTCTGTCTTCCCTGTCTCTGTCTCTGTCTCTGTCTCTGTGTTTCTGTCTCTGTTTCTCTGTCTCTTTGTCTCTCTCTGTCTTTGTTTCTCTGTTTCTCTCTGTGTATCTGTCTGTCTCTGTCCCTGTCTCTGTCTCTTTGTATCTCTGTCTCTCTGTGTCTTTGTCTCTCCCTGTCTCTGTTTCTCTATGCCTCTGTCTCTGGCTCTCTCCCTGACACTGAAGTAAATTTCATTAAAATTATTAATGACTTCATTCCCTTCATTTCTTTCACTGGTGAGCACTGGCTACTGAGAGTAGGGGTTCATTTTGCAAGATTCCTAGAGGCAGATAAAATACTTTGGTCATGTTTGCTCCTACTAACCTTTTTGCCCTGAGCTATTCCTGAGTTTCCTATCTTTTGCTCCAATGTGTACATTTTGGTCGGACCCATGTTTTCCATTATGTACCCTTTGTTTCAGTTTCCTCCTTTCATAAATCTAAGTCAGACTGCATTAAAACCTGATGATATGGCTTTGTATAATCATAGTCCTTGAAAGTTGTGTTTATGAAATGAGATTCTAATCTTGGGAATTTTACAGATACACTGACAGGACTTACAGTGCAAATTTTAATATTTTAAATATGTTGATAGAAATGATGAGAGATATCTCAATGCAGTTTGCATATACTGCCCTTCATTAGCATATCTGTTGTTAGAATTTTGTGGATTTTTTTGAATGCAAAATATGACAGATTTTGGTACGTTTCTGTGATCTTTTATCAAGGTTTCAAAATTGGAACCTTGGTACATCCACAGCTGTTTAGGCCTTGTTGCATTGACTCTTGTTTCTATTTGCTCTATAAATTAAATGGCTATTGATAAAGCATCAAGTGACAATGCATAATAATATACATGCTATGTAAAATATTATTCACTGATTTCATCGCTGACCCAAATTTAAGGAATATTCCATCCTTAAATAAAAGTTATAATTATCTGTGTCTAGTTATCTTTATTTCTCCTTATCAGACTAGAAAACACCAAATGCTAGGATTATCCATTGATGTGTATTATGATTATTTTCTAGTTTTTAACAATTGAAAGCTTCATGAGATGACTAAGTTTGTTCACTGTGTTATCACCAGAAATGGAAAAGCACTCAGCAAAAGGAAATTTCTTAAAAATAATGCTCTGGACGTAAACATCTTTTTTTTTTTTTTTTTTTTTTTTTCTTTTTTCAGCACTACTTCACATCCTCTGAATATCTCTGCTCTTTACACATGTATGTGTAATAGATCCAGCAGTTCTTAAGCGTCACTAAAGATGGAAGTAAGAGAAAAATCAGGGAGAGAATAATGAAATGATAAATAAATACAGGTAGTCTCCAATCGGGAAAGTTTTTCCTAGGATTATTTTTAACTTTACTATGTCCAAAATAAACTCCAAACCATGAATTTTATTTTTCTTTACTCCCTTTGGCTAGTGCGATTGTGATACTCTCTGACAATGCTGGCCAAAGCCCTTACGCTACAGTTCTCTGACAGCCACAGGCCTGCAAATGTAAGCACTGCTGTTCAACTGGACACTAAGTTGCTAACCTGGAAATTGCAGGAGGTTAAATGTAACTTAAGATGATTTTCAGTTTACAATGGTTTCATTAGGATTAGGATACTGAGCACTGGCCAAATAGCTCAGGGGATTAAAGAGCCTGCAAACAGGTGAAGGGACTGGAGTTTTGATCCCTGGGCCTTACTAGCCAGCACTGCTTCCTGGGCAAGCTGTGACAACGGTTGAGACTGGGCATGGTGGCGTGTGCCTGTAATCCCAGCTCTTGGAAGGCTGTAAACAGGCAGATCACTATCAGTCTGATCAAGTAGTGAGATCCTGAATACCCTGCAGACTCTTCCCTACAATATCAAAAGAAGAAAAAACAAAAAAAGAAAAGGATTAGGGTATGATCCTGTTTTACTTTAGAGACATCGGTGACCCTTTCATAAGTGAAGATATTCTGAAATCCTCTAAACTTCAAAGAAGGAAAACTATCAGCTGGGTGATGTGGCGCATGCCTGTAATGTCAGCACTTGGGAGGCTGAGTCAGGAGGATCAGTGTGAGGTCGAGACCAGCCTGGGCTACAAAAGTGAGCTCAAGGCCAGCCTGAACTGTGTAGCAAGACCCTGTCTCAAAAAAAAAAAAAAAAAAAGGAGAACTAGAGCTATTTTAATAATCTACATAAATATTTTGACATTTCTCTTCTCTTCTTGATTGATTGACTGATTGATTGATTTTTGCAGTACTGGGGACTGAACTCAGGACCTGTTACTTGTCAAGCAGGCACTGATTCTACTGAGCTATCTGCTTGGATTTCTCTTCTTGTTACATACCATTAATCATTTTACCCAGCACTTTTAGTATGTAACAGTTTATAGTATAATGACTATTAGCTTTTTAAAGTTTTGTCTTTTATAAAATTACCTTAACTTTCAATTAGTGACTCATGTTAAAAAGTTAAATAAGCAGATGCTTTTAAATCCATATCATATTATTTAAAAATATAATCTCCTATGATAGGTTTATTACTTAACATGGATAATTTTTTCCATTCTGTCCAATGTATTTTTGTTGATGTTCACAAGAAACGCTTATTATGTAATTTAAGTGCAGTATGAGTAAACAACATCATTTTTTGTATGTTTGAACAACAATAAGGTCTTTAGACATTTTAAAACAACATAAAGTTCCTTACATATCATTTATAATAGAAAAGGTAATGATAGTATACTTACCATATTTGGATATATCCTAAGACACCTGTTCAGTATGTCATGAACTACTGGTCTTATTTATTTTGTTTTTAAAATTAGTACATGTTGCTAATAAAAAATAAATATATTGCATGAGCAATATTGGCATAATTGTACTTTGTATATGATTTTTCCTTTCCTTGTACTCTTCTCCCTCCCACTCTCACCCATCCCAGGATTTTCTTCATACACCTCCCTGCTTGCTCTCCTTTTTCTCTTACTTTCATCTTTAAATTACTGATACCTTTAGTTTCTTATCTATGAGATATCATATAATAATGTTTAGGGTCTGACTCATTTTACTTGATGTTATGTTTTCAAAGTGCATCTATTTGTACACAAATGCCTCAAGTTTCTTTATGACAGTGTAGTGCTCCATGATGTAGAGACCACAATTTCCTTCTTTCTTTTTCAGCTTATGGAAATATTTCAAAGATTTAGCAATTGAAAATAGTGTTGCTGGGGCCCGGCGGGATGGCTCAGTGGTGTAAAGTGTCTGCTTGGGAAAGCTTGGGCGGCTCCAGGGACCACGGTTCGATCCCTGGAGCCACATGCTGCCCCAGCCCTGCCCTCGGGGCGGGCTGAGCCGGCCATAAAAATGAGTGAATAAACAAACAAAGGTTCTGAAACAAGAAAAAATAAATAAATAAATAAACAATAAAAAAGAAAATAGTGTTGCTGTATGTCTCATTATTCTTTGTGATTTCTAATGAATTCTTTCAAACACAGAGTAATAATCATATATATTCTATACACTGTGACATATGATAAGATAAATGATATATGACATGTAGTACATGTATCCTCTATTCGTTGAAGTCACACAGCATTTTCATTTGACTTGTACTTTGTTGATGTTTCCATTGATAATGCTATCAAATATAATTTCTGTGAGCCTGTCATATACAGGATTCTGTATTATATAACTGACATTTATATATTTATTTTAATTTGTACAATTAAATAAGTACTATGAATACTTGCACTGCACAGATAATGGAGGAGACTGTGATCAAACAGCCAGCAAATTATATAAAAGTGTCATGGCAAGTCAGATAATTCTGTGCCCATAATTTACATAAAGTTTTATAGTCATAATGACAACCATGTGTCCATTAATACAACAGAAACATTATTAAATTTAGTTCTCAGTTATGGCCTTTGAAAATGTCAACGCAATGTTGAATGATGCTTATCTAATTAAAAGATAAACTGTGTGTAAATCAAGTGATCAGCACATAATAGTAATGAAACTATTGTTAATTATTTTCAGGAAGGCTTGCACTATGATTTATGCAAAACATAGCCTACAAATTTGTGTCTCTGAGTTTGTGCAAATTATTCTATATCTGCACAATTATAAAGTACAGATTGGATAATTCTGTCAGGTTTCATGACAGAGTATATTGCATTTTGAAAAGAAAATAGATAACGTTTTAATATATGCTTTATTCTTTTGTGTGTTGAATACTTTTGAAAATTCCATTCACAGAAAACTCTATCCACTCATCAACAGATGTCCCCCTCCTCTGTCAACATCGCTTGACTTCGGGAAATATTGCTAACCTGAGCAAAGGTATGCAGGTAAGAATTTGGGGGTGCACACCAAGGAGAATTGCAACTGGACCAAAAAGTAACTCTGTGCTTAGGGATTTTTTTTTAATTGTTGCTTTGTTTTATTTTTTGATAAACGTGCACACTGATTTCCACAGTGATTGTACTAAGTTACACTTCCTTGAGTGGTGTATATGTGTTTCTTTTGCCATATGCCATTGTAAGGACATCAGTGTGTGTGTCTGTGTGCGTGTGTGTGTGTGTGTGTCTAAATTTTGTACTCTTTATGGTAATTATTGTGCCTCAAGTGACATGGAACCTCTGTGAAGTTTTCACTTGAATTTTCTTAATGTCTAAAGATGGTCAACACGTTTGTGTATTATGTGTACTTCTTTTGCAAATAGTCTATTCAGTTCATTTCGTGTATTGACTGGATTATTTGTTCTTGATATATTCCTGATATTATTTATTTATGGGAAGAGGACTCACAAAGATTTTTCCCTCTTTGAAGTCCATTTCTCAGTTGTTTCCTTTGCTGTGCAAAGTTTTTTCATGCAATCTCACTTAAATATTTTGCTGTTATTTCCTGAGGTATAGCGGTCTTATTCAGGGAGTTCCTTCAAATGTTTGCTTTGTGTTTTCTTTTAAAAATTTCAAAGATTTAGATCATATATCTAAGATGTCAAACAATTCTGAGTTGTTTTTTCTTCAATGTTGGAGATAAGGACACATTTTCATCATATGGATCTGTATATAAGTGTTTATGTAGACCTGAAGTTTGCCAAGGACCCTTTGCTGAAGCATCTGTCCTTTCTCTAGTCTTTGTTCTTCACCTTTCAGATTGTTGTAGTCATGTATATTTAATTCTGTGCCCTATATTCTATTCCACTGGTCCTTAGTTCTGTGCTTGTGCCAATATTCTACTGTTTTGTTACTTTGGTTTGGTAGTATATTCAAAATCTTTTTCACTTTTACTGAGTGGTAAACATCATTGTAAAGAAACCATATAAATATGCCCATTTTACATCAAATCTTCCCAGCTAGATTTTTGAATGTGTTTCAATAAATTTATCTCATGTTTTTAACAAAATTTTTATTTATTCTTGGTACTATGAGTGTATTAAATTTAATCAGTTAATATTTCTTCATTGTCTTGCTTTTGTAAGATTTGCTTACCTCTCTCTTGGCTTAATGAACTTTGTCTCTTCCATATGGTTTTGGTTCCTTAAGAACATTCGAAGTACTCTCACCATGTAATAAAAGTCTTACAGCAAATAACTTGCCCTCATATTACACCTACTGTATGAGTCATTCTTCTTCTATACCTTATATTATTTATCAATTAGTGTGCATCTTGTTTACTACTACCAAACTTCTAATTTTTCCCATGAATTCTGAAGACTTTAACATGTGGTTCATCTTCTTACATGTGGACTCTGACTATTAAGCACATCAGCTATCTTCCACTAATCACTCAAAATTTCACTGAAAAAATTAATCCCACTTATGTTATTAGATCTTAATAAGAATGCTTACATATTCTCCTTTACATGAGGACGAATGTAAATGATATTTTCCTCAAAAATATATAGGGATCTACTAGAAAACACCAAATTAAGGAAAATTCCCTGAGATAGCTTGGTTGAATGAGAAGATATATTTTAAAAAATATCCTCTCGGGGCTGGGGAGATAGCTCCGAGGCACAAGTGCCTGCTGGGCAAGTGCAAGGTCGTGAGTTCGAACCCTGGTCCCACAAAAAAAAAAATAAATAAATAAAAAATAAAAAATATCCTCTCCAACAGTCACCATAAATTGTTTGAATTTTAGAGTTTAAAAGAGTAATTACGAAGATTCTAATCAGTTAATACTATATTTTTCACCAAAATCATACCTTACACGTGTATCTCATTAAATGAAATAACTGACTTTTGAAATCTTTGACTCAAAATTCACACCTGACAATAAGCATATATTTTCCTCCTCTTACTCATTTAGTCTAAGTTCTCCACAGTTTCAAAGATGTTTTGACATTAAGTGTCTACCTTGCTTTTGTAACTCACTATTTCAATGATATTGGTGTTTTTTTTTTTTTTTTTTTTTTTTGGTAGTCTAGGGATTGAACTCAGGACCTTTTGTTTGCCAGACAATCATTTATTCCACTGAGGTACCTCCCCAAGCCCTTTCAATGATCTTGGGTCATTTAACTTCTTTCTTCTCTGTATTAGTTATCTCTCCTATGAATTAATGATGGCATGACCTCACATACAGATTTAGCAGAGACAAGAAGAGTAATTACTGGAAAAGATTAACCATTAGATAATACTTAGCCATTCACATGACTCTTACTGTTAGTGGCATCCTATAGTTTATCTGCTCTCCAATTTAATTTTTTCTTTATTCCTTTTTTGCTAATATCTTCAGTGTTTACCTGTGCTCTTCCTGCTTCCTATGGCTTTTCTTCAACCCATACAACAAAATTCCAATATAAGTTAATACCACTATCAATTTTTCGGTTCTTGTTCTCACATTTCTGAGTCCTGAAGAAAAAATCACAACAAGAAATATTAAAATGATTAGAATTTCATGGCACCAGTGGACTTGACAGTTATCTACTGTCTTGGTACTGCATTGCAGGTCACCAGCAAGAGGCTTCGGTTTTCTCTTTGGTAGTGATCGTCAACTTTCACTGTGCTCTAATGTTTTGCTTTACTTCTTTTTCTCAGTATTATTTTATTTATTTATTTAACTATTTATTTATTATCTTTTTGGGACAAGTTCTCACGATGCAGTTCAGGCTGACTTTTAACTCACTTTTGTAGCCCAGGCTGGTCTCGAACTCACACTGATCCTCTTGCCTCAGCCTCCCAAGTGCTGGGATTACAGGTGTGTGCTACCACGCCTGGCTTTTTCTCAGTATTATGCAGAGACTACTGGTTTTTCCTTCATAACAGAAAATGAAAACTGTTAAATAAGTTTCCTATATTTTCTGATTATAAAATTCAGCTACAGTGGAACTCGTAGAGATTTATTTTTTTGAGGTGGGGGAAAAGTTGCCCACTACTGCATGTTATACATCCTAAGTCTCACTGCATGTTATACATCCTGGCCTCTCCTGGCTTTTCTTTGAAGCTCATTTATAGCCCGTGCTTTTTTATTCTTATTTTTTTTATTTTTTTTTTATTTTGACTTTTTGAGACAGGGTCTCACTGTGCAGTTCAGGCTGGCCTTGAGCTGACTTTTGTAGCCCAGGCTGGTCTCGAACTCACAGCGATCCTCCTGCCTCAGCCTCCGAAGTGCTGGGATTACAGGCGTGCACCACCACGCCCGGCTTTTTTTTTTTTTTTTTTTTGTTTTGCATAAACAAACTTCTTATGTAGTTCATTAGCATACAACCAAACAAAATAGGAAGTTATTCAAGTGTATTTCTTTTTTGCTCTTACTTTTTCTGCTAGAGCCAAGTTCCCAGCTAAGACGTGTAGCATCAGTACCCTTAGTTATCAGGATCTATCTTCACTTCAATTCTCAGTAGTCTGGTTTCTGTCTACCCTTCTCCTGAATCTACTTTGATAAACGACTTATTGAAGCATTATTCATAATACTGTAATCTTAGATTTCTATCTACCTGCATACCTCATGTCTATTTATTTAAATATCATGAGCCTTGACTTCTAGAAGTTTTAAAATTTTATTTAGAAAGACAAAATTAGTAGTTTGTAGAAAAACCATATTCTTGACAGGATACAATTTTGTATTTCCTTGAATTTCCAAATAACTATGTCAAAATTGTGTAACTGCTTATATCACATTGTATGGAAAGTTATTAGAATATCAATGATGGTCAGAAAATATCATTTACAAGCTAAGTCAAAGATATTTGATACTCAGAAAGCCAGTGATGATAAGCCCAGTACCTATGTTATAGAATAATAGTCTCACAAAGCTTTTCTGCTGGAGGGTTAAGAATGTAAGTTAACAGACCGACAATTGGAGAAAAAGAAGGGCTATAAGGTAGCCAATATTTTGGCCCTAGCCCTTCAAGGTCAATAAAGACCCAGGATATAAGAGAACCTGTGCTGTAATATCCTGTAACTCAGAGGTGTCCCAAATTTCCTGGTCAAGGAGATTATGGGACCTCAGGGGAAAGGGATGAATGAACTTCAGTGTGTCTAAGGAGAGTCACCCAGAGAAAAACATTCTCTCAGGCTTTCACAGAAAGCAAAATGGCCAAGCAATGGCCGTGACTCATCCCGAAGGCTGACACTAACAACAGTTCTACAAAGTACTGTCTATGG
>PVJA010047120.1:0-14596 GCA_004027025.1 Myocastor coypus
TTTTTTTTTTTTTTTTTTTTTTTTTTTTTTTTTTTTTTTTTTTTTTTTTTTTTTTTTTTTTTTTTTTTTTTTTTTTTTTTTTTTTTTTTTTTTTTTTTTTTTTTTTTTTTTTTTTTTTTTTTTTTTTTTTTTTTTTTTTTTTTTTTGTGGGACCAGGGTTCAAACTCACGACCTTGCACTTGCCCAGCAGGCACTTGTGACTCGGAGCTATCTCCCCAGTGCCCTTGAGTTATTTTTTCTTGCATCCTAGTTTTTAAGAGATCTTTTCTTACCTCTTCACTGCAGCTGCAATGATGTCTTTAAGGTTTGAAAGTCTATTTTCACTTTCATGGAGACAGTTTTGCCAGCTTGTAATTGAGGTTTTAAGTTCCTGTATAGTACTTTGAATCTGCTTCATACATTCTATTACTTTCCTATATTGCTCATTCAAGGATTCCATCATTTTTCTAATCTCCTTTATTTTTATCAGTGTCTTCTTTAGAAGCATTTAGTAATTCTTTCATTATAGGTATTATTTCTTTTTTTACTTCAGAAGTTATTTCTGATCTGATTTCCTCTATACAACTTCTGCAGTTATTTCTTTACTTCAGATGCCATTATTTCAGAGATTTCAGGTGTGTGATTTCTAGTTTCTTCTATGCTACTGTCTCCTGATTTGTTCTGGGTGGACTGGGGCCTGAGAGTATATTTTGCTCCTTTTCTTTGTCATTTTGTATAGCCCTATCTTCTGACCTTTGGTGTAGAACTTTGGTCGAGTTCTTATCACCAGGTCTGGATCTACCAAGTGGATCTACCTGGTTCTACCAAACTCGTCCAGGTGGGTGTTGCTTGGGTCATTTGCCAGAGTGGCAAAATGTTCAGCTCCTGGATCAGCTGGGTGGGTGTTATCTCTAGTCTCTCTTCAGGGAGTTCCACTGCAGTTTTCCACACTGGGCTTGTTTGGTGGATGAAGTTCTACTCACCTTCCAAGCTTTGTTACTTGGTCGAATGAGTTTCCAGCAGGCCCAGGGCAGTTTCATTCATATGCCTGGCCTGGTTGCTGGATCAAATAAGTGTCTAGTGGGCCCAGAGCCATCTCACTCATGCCCCAGGCCCAGTTTCTGGATCAAATGACTTCCAGCAGGCCCAGGGTGAATTAAAATTTTTAAAAAGAAATTAGGTCTAATCTACTCACAGCTGTGACACCTAATCTCTGTTAAGAGATGCTAGGTCGCTGTGGACTCAAAAGGAGACTAACCAAAACCTTAGTTATTCACCTAGAAGAGATCAGATAAATGACTGCACAGTCAGCAGGTAGAAATAAAACAGTTCTAATAATAGCAGGAAAGTAGGTTGGGACAGACAGTGACAGGACTCCTTGTACCTGAGGCTCAACAAGAAGGGCAGGGAAAACGAGAAAAGAGGTCCAAGAATCTCAGAGAGGCCCCAGCTCTTTCTTCACTCTAAGGCCCAACCCACAGCTGTCCCACCTACTACAACCAAGAAGGAAAGTATACGATACGAGCCCTTCATATTTGTTAGCAGAAAAGGGAGCCTTCCTTGAGGACTTGATCGCACACCAAGTCCCACAAGGGGGCGCAGCAAAGACCAGAATTGGGAGGAAACTTGCAGTGCTTGGTAGAGCACCACGATTCTGGGAGAAAACCTCCTAGAGCCTGGCAGCATGGCGCAGCGGGAGCAGGGAGCAGGGAGCAGAGAGAGGGGAGTGGGAAGCAGGCCTGAACGGCATTCACGTCTTTCCTCCTTACTTTCGGAGATGCCAGCAAGTTCGTGCCATCACATGTGACTCTGTGTACTAAGCCAAGATGAGACAAGTAGCAGCCCTCATCTCCACCTCTTCCCTCCCTTCAAAGCACTTTGGTTTCTACCTCAACTGACTTCGTCCAGAAACCTCCTCTAAATGTTTGGGCCTCGCATTCCCTTTTTAGCTAATTTTAAGCGTGGCAAATGCCCTAGTTAACTTTAATCAACTTCTGTGGTCTTGACCTCCTAGTATGCTATGCTAAGAACTGTGCAAGTGTTAGGGGACAGAACTACTGCCGACCACAGCATATATAGTTTGCTGAATGATTTTTTCTGTGACGTTGATACTAACCCTTCTTTCCTGGTACAACTACACAGCTCTTGTGAGTCAGTTGTCAGTCAAGCTGTACAATGTTAAAGAAAGCAAAATCTTCAAATTAATGTGCAGTGTACAGACAGACATAAATCCTGACGTGCTGGTGGGCAAATGGCCTTTGGGGTAAGTTCCACCCCTCAAATCAGACCCTTCCAAGGGCTCCATGAATCAGAGCAGCAAACAGCTAAGATACACAGAACTTAGAAACATACGAGTGTGGAGAAAGAAATGGAAGGGAGTAGAACTATCTGCTCCTTATCTGCTAAAATTGTGTGAGATCGAAGAATTCCAAAAGCTTTTGTGCAGAGAACAGCCGCCTCACGTGGGCCGCGGTAGGCCTGCCTGGACAGAAGAATGACTGTCTGCGCTGCCATCTGGTGGATAGAAGGAGACTTTTGCCTCAATTTTTTTTTTTTTTTTTTTTCCTTTAATAAAATAGGTACCCAGTACCTCAGTGGTGTCATCAGCATATATATTGGATTTCAAGGCAGGACACTGGCTTAACTCACTAGGGAGAGTGCAACTAGAGATGAAGATAGATTTATCTCCAAAAGACTAGAGTGGCTTTTATTATCTGGAGGCTAGATATGGATAAGTGAAATGGGATGCTCAGAGGAATGGCCACTGAACAGGAAAGTCCTGCTAGGGGACTCACGGGGTGGGGGTGGGGGGGGAGCCATCATTTGGCAAAGGGAGTGGGCCCTTTCACATCATCTGCTGCTGAAGGTCAGGCGAGTGAGGACAGAGACATGCTGGAACATCTGGCAGCAGGAGCTTGTGATAGCCTTGCTGCGACAGAGCTAGGGATGGGGAGGGGCAAAAACTCCTGGCCCGGAGGCCTGAAGAGCAAGGGAGCTGCATTCTGAGTAAAGAATTTATTTCCAAAACATCTCACCAGAGCCATAGTAAGGTTTTTAAATGTCACTAGATATAATCTCTAAGGGTAAAGGGAGACAAAAGTGCTGCTAGTAACCACTGCAGCAACTTGAACCTAAAAGACACACTCAAGAAAGCTGGGTCCTGCAGCAGTGGAGACATCAAGAAGTGACCCAATTTATGTCACAAAGTCTCCAAAAGGCATGGAAATTTGTGGCACCTGATGCCTCCGGAGTATGAAAAAAAGATAAAAATAATATAGCACTAAAGATAGTGCAGCACAGGGTGCCTAAGACCCACCAAAATATTTTTCATACTGAGGGTAGCAACGGGTAACACTAAAATTATGCTTGGAATGCTTGTCATTCTTGTGTTTTAGATTTGTGCTGCTTCTAATGTAACTTCAGCTACTGCTATACTCTCAAATGATTGGTTTACAAGAAAAAAAAAAGATTTGATGATAAAAATATGTGATGCAATTATTGTTAATTTGCTATTCTTATTTTGATAATATGTACTATATGTATTCTTTTATATTAATGTTCCTGTCTTTGTTCTTGCTATCTATTTTTGCTTTTATTTTCATTTTTACACTTTAATGTAAAATAAAATTTTAAAAAAGAAAAATATGATCCTATGATAGAAGGCGCTTATAGAAAGCAGGTTGAAGCTGGAAATTTTGGATACTGCAGGAGCAGAACAGTTTACAGCAATGAGAGATCCATACATGAGAAAGGGACGAGGCTCTGCTTTAGCTTATTCCCTCACAGCACAGCCCACATGGAATGGTTTATAAGATCTGAGAGAACAGATTCTTCAAGTTAAAGACGCTGATGATCTTCTGGTGACTCTGGCTGGTAATAAATGTGACTTGGAAGATAAAAACATTGTAAGGAACGAACAAGGTCAAAGCCTAGCAAGACAATGGAACAACTGCATTCTGAGAATCTTCTACAAAAATCAAGAATAAATGTTAATGAGATCTTTTATGACTTAGTGTGGCAAACAGAAAAGCTCCAGCGACTAAGAGGCCCACAAAAAGTCACAGTGTCAGCTGTTTTAATGTACTAAATGCATTGAAGCTTTGAGTCAGGTCTGAAGAACTGTTGCCCAACTCAACAGGCCCAGCATTCCAACTTTGTTAAACCTACCAACATCTTAAATGGTCTTTTCTGTGGTGGTACCCCGTAAGAGGCAGATGAAAGCTACCCTTCCAGTTTACACCTTCTAATCACTTCCCTGTGTCACAAGGGAGATTTTTGTTCCCATAATAGCCCTATAATATGCAGCTGGTAAAACCAAAGGATATACCCAGTATTCCTGCTAAGAGACATTTCTTCATCCACCAATGTTGTACCTGTGTGAAAATGGCATATTGTATACTTTAACACACCCCATACTTTGAGTTGGAGAGTACAATAATATAAATCCTAAAATTCCACTTAATTTTATCATAATAAAAATAAATCCAAAGAGCTCCTATGTAAACTACTACAGGTAAGTTCATTTCTTTGATACTTGTAGCTTATAACTTTCTTTTAGAAAGGGAGGTCATTATCACTGTATTGTACAAAATAACCATTTTGATTAACTCAACTGTGTAGTATTTTTAGTTTTTCAAAAACCTATCATCTTGTCATCTTGTCCTTAAAATCTGGTAGTCCTTTCAAAGTATAATGTCTTAGATAAGACATTGCATTTAACATCTGTTGGGAAGGAAATGTCCAGGCTTTTCAAATCTCCTTATTATATGTTTCCTTCTTTTTTACATAGGAAACAATGTTTACAGTTATGTATACAGTGGGAGTCTACAACAAGGAATGTATATTTTCAAACAATATTTTGATGAGTTAACAATTTTCTTAAGTGATTTTCAGGCTTCTCCAGCTTAGATTCTCACTACAAATCCCTTGCTTGCTCATGTATGCTCATAGTTGTAATGATAAATATACAGGTGTAGTATTCTGCCTGTTAGTGGTTGTTTCCCATGTATAGCGTGTTGATTGAGGCCTTAAATGATGGCTGAGTACTGTGGCTGTGAATGTGGGAAGGAAGAGCAATAACGTGTAACCAGTCACGAGGCCTCATTGGTGCAGTAACCGTTGCTGTTTTATTTAACAATGCCTTGTTGCTTTGTATGCAATAGAATTTGAGTGCAAAGATTGTGTGTCCATCCAACTAGGAGCCACACTGTTTACACTAACAGACCTAATGTTACAACTCCTTTGAGGTGGCTCACGTAAACCAAAAGCCTTAATTAAAACAGTGTAATTTTGTAAACAAACAACCAAAAAAAAGGTAGTGAAAGTTTCTACAGAAAAAAAAAAAAAAAATAGGTTTCCAACAAAAGCTCCTAAACAGAATGATTTCTATATTAGAAATTCTCAAGAGAACACTGGAAGTGGGATACAGGGACCTACTCTCTCAAGTTCTACAGGAAAATTAATTTTGAGCTTTAATTCAATATTAAATTTACCAATCAAGCTTAGAAGGACATTTTTAGGTGTGCACAGGCTAAAAAACGTAATGAATCCATGAATCTTTTTTCATGAAATAGCTGAAGGAGGTACTTCACCAAAGTAAGGGAACAAATCGAGAAACAGGAAATTAGCACAAAGGGAAATGAGAATGAAGGTGAAGGATGTATCTGCACTGCAGACCTTGGGAGGAACCTCGGTCAGCCAGCCCCAATCTGAGATACTGCTTCAAGAAGATAAAACCTAGGACAGTTTCAGCTACCACGGCCTACTACAGCATGCATGCCACAGGTACACTACCATTGCTCTAAGGGACCTATGAAGTGTGACTGTGTTGAGAAGAAAACCACATATCTGAGGAGAAGTGGGATTACAGAGGTAGACGTAGAGATTATAAGCAGAAAGCAAGGTCATTTCAAATACTGGCAGCTTAATGTGGTGAAAAACCCTTAGTCCATGTAATAAAGAGCACCAGGAAAAGAAAGACAACTGTATCTAGAGAACAGGAGGTTTCTGTAAATCAAGCATGCATCAGCCTGAATGTATATACCATGTAAACTCCAGTGTGTGAGGTCAACGCTATGTTTATTTATGCATTAGGGGATAGGGGCTTGGCAGGAGCTGAGCTAGAAAAATTTTGAAGCTTTAGGAAGATACTTATTAAGATATAAGATAACCAGTCTGGATCTCTCCTGAAAGTTAACTCTTTCTGTTCAAGAAAAGCTCAAACCTTTAGTATGTAACATTAACAATGGTGAGTTGATATAAAGATGAATGTGTTTCTGAAATATATACAAACGTATTGTATATCCAAATGGATTACAACAGGTAATCCATTTAACAGGAAATTTAGGGCTGGCCAAATAGCCCAGTGAAGTAAAGTGCCTGCAAGCAGTCGCAGGGGCACTGCCATGCTGGCCCTCCCCCTGGGGCATACTGAGATAACAGTTGAGACTGGGCATGGTGGTGCATTCTTATAATCCCAGCTCTTGGGAGGCTGTGAACAGGCAGATCACTGAGTCCAATCTAGTAGTGAGACCCTGAACACTCTGCAGACCCTTCAGTAAAATACAAAAAAAAAAAAAAAAAACCAGGAAATTTAGTATGTACTAATATTATAATCTCCTCTTACAATGCCAGGCTCATCAATCATTCACTTTTCATCTGAAAAAGAAAAACTGCCTTATTCAAAAGGCAAATAATCTTAGGTTGTATGACAGCTTGAATTAATGTTAAACTTCACCTGAACTTTCACCTAAAATGTATTTTTTAAAATACATTTGCTTGCTGCTTTCCTTAATCCAGCAATTCCCGCAATTGATACTGTAGTATGGAAAGGAGATGGGAATCTCACTGTCTAAAGGGTTGTCCAACTGAACCTGGTAGAGCTTCAGGAAAATGTAAATGCCCTGCAGGAACAAATGTGAAATTTATCCCCTCCACACCAGACCGTGTAAGTGTGTGTGTGTGTGTGTGTGTGTGTGTGTGTGTGTGTGTGTTACTGAGGATAGAACTCGGGACCTTGCAGTCACCCAGAAGGTGCTTATGCCATTGAGCTATCTCCTCAGCCTGAATCAGACCTTTTAAACCCACTGGGATCACTGTTTCTCACATATTGTGTATACATTGGTCCGCTGCTCCAATCCCTCAGCAACTATCCCTGTACTCTTCTCTCTTGCTCCATAACTACACAAATTAATACTAATTAAGTGAGGTGTATTCCTCGTGACATGGTTCTTATTTTAGCCTATTTTGTGAGAAACCAAAAAATAATAGTAATAATAATACACACATACTTGTTTACAAACTAATAGTTCTGATATAGAGACTTATACTATACTAATACCATTCACCTCTACAAAACAACACACACGAGACACAGCCCCAGCTCAGCTAATGATTTTTAAACCATTCCCTGTTGTATCAGTGCCTTTGTTTGGAAACAGACATTTCTTGTGATGCTAATGTCCCTCGCGCATCCCCTGTTAATCAAGGGTACCTGTAACTTGAAGCCCACCTCAGATAAGCCAAAGTTTCACTCAGGATAATATCAGGATGCTAAATTTTCTGTGAGCAACTCCTAGCTGCCTAGGGCTTGGATAGCCAAAGAGCAGCATGAGCAGGCTGGGTGAAAGAGAAAAAAGTTAAACTTGGGAGGAGCTAGAACGGCCAGCACTAGCACTCCTGCAAGTTGTCTACCACCCCACTTCCTTTTCCTCTCAAAGTCTGATATTCCTTAAAGTCTACCTCTAAACACAGGTAATGAGAACCTGAAGTTCACTTCAGGAGCAAGTGTATTCAGTGGTCCTCCCAGACAAAGGCGCAGAATGAGAAGCAGCCATCTTGTCCGCTTCTCTTGTTTCTTTCTGTAGCTTTAAAGTCCTTCACAACCATGCACTCTTACCAACCAAAACGAGAATGCTTATTTTTTCAAACACTTGTCAATAATGGCTTTGGACAGTCTTTCCCTTTATTAACAGGTTGGGGAAAAAATTGAAAACCATCTTGACCTGCTTTACCAGCAAGTAGAACTTTTCCTATTTGTACTTCTCTTCTGGTCAATTATCTATTTGCTATTTTGTCCCTTTTACTGAGTGTTCTCATGGTTTATGTCTAGATGTCCCCCAAGGCCTCATGTACTCAGAGGAGGGGCTCTTGGAAGGTGACTGAATCACAGTGGTGCTGAAGAGGGCCAGTTAAAAAGTGTGGCCTAACAGCAAGAGAGGTCCCTCAGCTAATAACCAGGAAGGGCTTGTCTCCATTCCTGGTGCCTCCTTTATCTCTCTGCTGCTGGGCTGCCATCACCTGACCAGTTCTCCACCCAAGCTCCTTTACCAGGCTCTTTCTGGGTGTGTGTGTCCTGAGCACAGCTTGATACTTATGAACTATGAGCCTACACAAATCTCTCCTTTTTTAAATTGAGCGTCACCCTCTTCAGAGCTGGGCTGCACCCTGATACCTGGAAGGCTACCTCAGAAATCAGGTGAACCCTGCCCCACCTCTCTCTCCCACATTGGAACTTGACTGAGCTGCAGCCACCTCTTCCACCAGAGCTCAATGTAGCTCTGCTGAGCTGGGGCTGCCTCTCCCATGAGCAGTGGAAGCCTTGGTCACACACTCACC
Source organism: Myocastor coypus (assembly GCA_004027025.1). Classification (NCBI taxonomy): domain Eukaryota; kingdom Metazoa; phylum Chordata; class Mammalia; order Rodentia; family Myocastoridae; genus Myocastor; species Myocastor coypus. The sequence continues at coordinate 8,596 of PVJA010047120.1, forward strand.
ATCAAGAGAGCCTTGTAGAACTTCAGCTTGCCCTCACCATCATCAGATCCTTCTTGAGCTGCAGCTTGCCCCTCCCCAAGAGATGGAAGTCGCATGGAACCCCACATAGTGGGAGCCTTGGTAAGCCTCCTCTGCCCTTGCACACTCCTGAAAGCCTTGCCCACCTGCACCTCACCCTCCTGCCAACATTGTAGAGTCAGAGAGAACATTGAGAGCATCAAAAATGACAAAAGAAATAACAAAAGGCAATTTCAGACTTCCAGCCCACCCAAAATATATCCAGGAGACAGGTCATAAAAGAATTTGGAAGCCTCACACCTGAAATTTTAGAAATGAAACTAACTGAAGAAAAGAAACAACTCCATCAGGTTATGGAGAAAATCAGATCAGAAAAAAATCTGTCAAGTAAAAAAGGAAATGGCACCAATCATGAAAGAACTGTTCAGTACATCTAAAGAATTAATAGAAAAAATAGAGCAGAATTTTAAAATGATGGAAATATTTAATGAACAATACAGGAAAGAGCTAGAATGCATGAAACAGATTCAAACACATATCTAGGACATTTAGAACTCCATTCAAAGCCGGCAAGAATTAGCCAAATAACTCAGCAGATTAAAGTACCTGCAAGCAGGTGCAGGGGCTGGGACTTCAATTCCCAGGCCTGCCATGCTGGCTCCACCCCCAGGGCACGCTGAAACAGCAATTGAGACTGGGCATGGTAGCACATGCCTGTAATCCCAGCTCTTGGGAGGCTATAGACAGGCGGATCACTATGAGTCCAATCTAGTAGTGAGACCTTGAACACCCTGTAGACCCTTCCCTAAAATATAACAACAACAACAGCAAAAATTAAAGCTGGCAAAGACACTTGAACAAAACTGAAGATAGACTTCCAGAACTTGAAGATAGCATTGCAGCTAGTGAACATGAAAGGAAAGATCTCTTTAAAATGATAAGGCACTAGGAAATGACAATACAACAGCTGAAAGATGCTGCAAAGAAAAACAATATAAGACTAGTAGTTATCAATGAAACAGCTGGAGTTAACACAAACGACATAAAAAAATTGCAGAAGTAGCATCAGAAAATTGCCCAAGTGTGGGAAAAGATGTTAACATATAAGTTAATGAGGCATATAAAACTCCGGTTAGCCAAAATTGAAATAAATCTACAACTCAGACACATGATAATCAAGATCTCAGGAATTCAGCAAAGGAACAGAATATTAAAAGCTGTTAGAGAGGAAAAAACATATCACATATAAAGGAAAGGAAATGAGAATCATGGCAGATTTCTCAAAGCAAACCATCAAATCAAGAAAAACTTGGGGTGAGATATTTCAGGTTGTGAAACAAAACAATTTCTGACCCAGATTGATGTATCTTACATAAAGTTTAATGGAGAGATAAGATAATTCCATTGTTATGGTTTGTGTCTCTTTGTCCCCCCAGAGCCTCATGTAAATCATGGGACTGTCAAGCGAGTGGTTCCAGGAGCGGGGCCAGGGTACTAGGGCAAGGCTTGAAGGGTGGTGCCAGAGGGGTATGAAATGGTTAAACCGATGGCATGCACCTCCCCCCTAGGACCTTGTGACCTGTCTTAAAGTATGGACTGGTTCATCCTGGATACTGCAGTGCCCCAGCCTCTCCGCCAGACCTAATAGAGTAGGGGTAGTGTCTTGAAACCTCCAGTAACTGTGAGCTAAATAAACCTTTCCTTCCTTAAGTTTGTGTGTCACATATTTGTCCCAGCAATGAGAGAAGAGTAACTAAGACAGAATTTGGTACCAGAGGAGTGGGGCTGTTGCTGTGGCTAACCCTGACCATGTGGATTACAAGCTCTTGGGAATGGCGTATGCGAAGAGATAGGAAAGGTTTGGAGATGTTGCCCATAACAAAAGCACTGGAAGAACTTTGACCTTTCTGTAGGGGAGATCTGGTCAGAGCTCAGATCAGAAGGCTAATAGGAACCCTGCCTGTAAAGACCAGGCTGAGGAGGTTTCTGCTGGGAAAAAGGACTGCATTTGTGTTTTGGCTTGGCAGAAAGTTTGGCTGAATTTTGCCCATGTCCAGACACTTTGCCTGAGACTGAGATTAAACGTGGAGAATTCATTAATCTTTCGAAGGAAATCTCAAAGCAGTCAAATAATGGGCCAGTGACATGGTTATTGCTAGGGACACTTGGTCAAATATATGTTGAGAATGAGTAACAAAGAACCCAGAAGAATGATTTAAAATGTTGTGTGCTTGGCCAGAAAGAAAGTGCCAGAAAGGCTGTGGACTCCAAAGGTAGAGCTGAGATCTCCATTGCCCAGAAGGAACAGGAGAGAAGCAAAGATGTCCTGGGAACATAACAGAAGGTGTCAGGTTCTTGCCCTTTGCAGCCTCAGGATCATAAGGGTGTGGGACTTTGTTTTGGGGTGGAAGCTGCAGAGCCCCAAGTTCCAGAATAGAGGCAGCAGTCACACCCAATTCCAGAAGGGAGGCAATGGCCATGCCAAACTACAAAATGGCACCAGCATAGAGAATCTGCTTTTTTGAAATCAATGTCAGAGAGCTCAAAAATCCAGGCACTCGACCTCTACAGCTAAAATAGAAGGAAGCCAGGCTATGCTCCACATGGCAGCAGCCTTTGGAAGCATCCACATGACATTGGTTTTAGGTGCCTGAAAAATGCAAGAGTTCTAAGGCTAAGAAGGCTTCCACCCCAATTTCACAAGAAGGCCTGGGAAGCCAGGCAGTGTGCCACTGAGGGGGCAATGTATAAAGCCATGAGTGAGAAGCTTACTCCATGGAAACCCCAGAAGTTTGGATAGCCAGTAATGTGAATCATCTAAAGAAAACTGCGAGGGAGCAAAGCTGGCCTAAGAAAAAAGCTATGGGAGCTACTTCCAAGAGCACCATAGGGGTAGAGCCACATGGAGCTCACAATTTGTCACAGATTGCTTTAGATATTCTACATGGAACCATAGAGCTTAATGTCTGTCCTACTAGATTTTGGACTTCTTTTGGCCCAAGTGGTTTGTATCCTCCAGTGTATACCTTTTGGAATTACAATGTTTATCTTGTGCCTTTGAATGTTGGATGTATTTAATTTTTCATTTGTATAGCGGCTCACAGTTTAGAGTTTGCCTTGGATCCTGGAGGAATCTTGGGACTTGGACTTCTCAGCAATGCTGAAACTGATGGGACTTTGACAACTCTTAGAGATGAACTAAAATGCCTTCTACAGAAAGGGTTGTACATGAGACTTTGAGGGTTCAGGGATGGAATGTTATGATTTGAGTGTATTTGTTCCCCCCACCAGAGTCTCATGCAGCTATTATGTGGCTTCTAGAGTTTGTGATTGATTCATGGTCCAATGCTAAGATTAAGAGTGTGAGTACTACACCCACCCTGGGGCAGAAAATCTGCAGTACAATGTAAGGAGAGGGAAAAGGCTAGCTAACAGCCAAAGTTGTGGCTCCTCCTTTTTGTTCTTTGCTGTTTTCTGCCACCATGAACAGCTGCCCTCTGTATGTGTGGCACTTTGCCTTGGAGCCAGATGAACATGGACTGAAACGTCCATTAACTGTGAGCTAAATAAACCTTTCCTTCCTTAATTTTAAGACAATTCCATGACAAAGAACAACTGAAGAAATTTGTGACAACCAAATCAACCCAACAGAGTACTAACACATATTTAAGAAGGAAATAAAGATAGCCACAACTTCAGGAACAACAACAGAAGCAAGCAGAGCAAGGAATTAAGCAGAAAAGGATAAGTAGGTGTCTTAAAGTAGGAAAATAACGTGACAAAGATATGTCAACATATATCAGGTATAACCATCAATGTAAATGGCCTCAAATCAAAAGAAGCAGACTAGTAGAGTGGATCAAAATCCAACAATCTGCTGCACATAAAATTCAAAAAGAAATTAATACACACCAAAGGATGGGAAATAATACTCCCTGAGACAGGAACCCAGAAAAAATACATCAAGAGTAGCTATTCTGGTTGCTGACAATGTCAACTTCAAACTATCAGTAATTAAAAGACATAAAGAAAGTTACTACATGCTGGCTCATGGAAAACTGCCAGGGGAAGAGATAACACTTATAAATTTATATACACCCAATATAGGAGTGCCCACCTGTATAATTTTAACAGACATGAAAAACCAAATGAGCAATTATGCAACTGTACTGGAGTACTTCAACACCCCATCAACACAAAGAGATAAGTCAACAAAGCAAAAAACTAACATAACTAAACCAAACTTGTGAAGAAATTGACTTAGTAGAACTTTAGAGAGTGTTCCACCCAACAGCACCAGATTACATATTCTTCTCAGCTGCATACTGGATATTCTCCAAAACAGACCATGTGCTAGCACATAGAGCATCATTAAGTAGATGTAAAGGAGTCAAAAGTATCCTATGCATGTTATCTGGCCACAGTGCAATGAAACCGAAAATTGACAAAAGAAATGGCAAAAACTCCATAAATACATGAAAACTAAATAATATCTTCCTGAAACACTGAGATACAGATGAAATTAAAAAAGAAATTAAGCAGTAAATACAGATACAAGTTACTGGAACCTGAGGGATACAGTGAAAGTTGTCTTAAAAGGCAAACTTATAGTGGAAAATTCTCAGACCAGTAAAACAGAACAAGCCCCTCAAAACAATATTATGCTGTACCTCAAGCTCTTAGCAAAAGAAACACAAGTGAATGTGCTGACCAAATAGCTCAGTGGAGAACCGCACCACTGGGAGCCGAGCCCGCGCGTCCACCGCGGGTAAGCCCCCTGCGCCCCTCTGCCCCGCCTCTGCCTTCCTGCGACTAACTTCCTGTTCCAACACAGACCCAAACCGCACGGCTGGGAGCCGAGCCCGCGCGCCCGCTGCGGGTAAGCCCCCTGCACCCCTCTGCCCCGCCTCTGCGTTCCCGCGACTAACTTCCTGTTCCAGCCCAGACCCAAACTGCACCGCTGGGAGCCGAGCCCACGCACCGGCTGGGTCAAGATCCCTGGCCTTTCCACGCTCCGCCTCCCCCCTTTTATTTTTTTGAACCCCTCCAGCCCAAGCTCCAGCACCGAACCCATCAAATAGCTCGTTTGGCAACCGATTTGGTCCACGAGCCTACCAGGACTATTCAATCCCAAAGCTCCACGTCCACCTACAGACCACATCCGGCAGGATTTACAAAAGCTAGCAGCCAGAGCTGCAACACAGAGTGAGGAACCTCTGTAGAGGAACCAGCTTGGAGATTCCAGACTAAACGCCCATAGACACAGCATAACGCCACCAAAGTGCAGAGGTCGCTTCCACACAAAATGATAACAACAAGGAGTAGGAGGCAATCTCAGGGCCCGTGCCCACCCAAACCAAATACAGAAGACACTATTATGGAAGAAAATGAGAATTATACAGATGAAACCTCTGAATTGGTAGCATCTGAGGCAGACACACAAGTACAGAAAATTATAGAGCAACTGAGATCAGAGATAACATCTGAAGTAAAAAACAAATACATGAAGTGGAAAAACGGCTGGAGAAACGTATAGAGGACATCAGAGCAGAAATAATATCTAAAGTTGACAAAGACATGCCTAAATAGCATCCCAAGTAGTGGAACAACTACACAAAAGTACAAAGGAGAACAGAACAGAAATAATCTCTGTATTAGAGAGAGAAAGGATAACCATAATGACAGACTTCAATACTATTAAAGAAGACATCGATAAAAAATTAGAGGAGAATAGAAAAATGATGGACTCCCTGATGGAGCAATATAGGAAAGACATAGATCGCGTGAAACAGTTTCAAAGAGATATACAAGAAAATAAAACCTCGATCACAAGTTGGCAGAGCCGAATGAACGAAAATGAAGATAGAGTTTCCAACCTTGAAGACACAGTTGCAGCCAGTGAAAGAGTAAGAAAGGATCTTTTAAAAACAACCAGAATGCAGGAAAAAATAATTCATCATCTGCAAGACGATGCAAAAATGAA
>PVJA010047121.1:0-14804 GCA_004027025.1 Myocastor coypus
GAGTGCCTCAGTAAAGTAAAGGCTTGCTGATGGGGGATGCCTGGCTTTGCTGTCACAGGGGCTGCCCGGCTTCCTCCTGTTTGGCCTACCCGGTGAAGAAGTAGACGCCTGCCTCATAGGCCTGTGTCGAGGATCACGTTAGGTTACCTAAAATGAAGTCTGGAGAACTTTCAGGCCCAGCTGGGTGGAAAGGACTCTTATTACCTCATGTGCCTCTTGGGCCGCTGGAGTGACTCTACAGTCTCGATCCATCTCCAGAGGAGGCTGGCTTCCCACGGAAGCCAACTCGGGTTTGTTCCCGATAAAGGATGGTAGCGATCCCAGTGACTCTCCTCCTTCACCTCCACTTCCTCCTCCTCCTTTTCCTCTTTCCTGCCCTATTTCCAAGGCTGGGAGAGTCAACAATGCAAGGAGCTTGTTCTCTCTATTAATATCTTTGCATGCTGCAGTGGGCAATAAAACTCTGGTGCAGAGGGCGGAGTGAGGCGGAGGAAGGAGAATGATTTGAGATTGCAGGAATTTGGGTCATAGGTAAGTTTCAGTGAAATGGCTGCTCTTCCCAGTGATACCGCAGATCTGTGTTTTTGCCTAAAAACAGATGGCTGGGTGGATATGCCACACACTACTACACGGGGAGGTGGGCTTTGGCCCAGATTCGACATTCACTAGCTGTACAGTGCTGCGCAACTCACTTTTGTACTCTGCATTTAGGAGAAGGGGTAGGTAGGGTGCGATCACTGGAGCTGGGTGAAAGCAGTTGTGCTCTGCGTGGGTTCCTGCCTCTCATCCTGTCCTGTCCTCCCTGACTGTCCTGTGGGCACAGAGGTGGCCTAACGGTGGGCCTGACTCCCAAGCCCTCCCTCCCATGATATCTCCTGACTTAAACCCCTGTCCTCAGGGGAATGTCATGTGCCTCTGGGCAAAAGCTGACATCCCAGGTGATCCAGAGCTCTTATCAGGAAAATGTAGTTTATCCCAAATGACATATTTGCCTTTAGGGAAAAATAGTAATGCATTTGAAAAACAGAAGAGAAAAATAAGAGGGAGAAGGAACTAGATCAGATACTTTCATTCAGTCAAGGCTTTCTCATGCCTAGGATAAAGAGTGGGTTATACTGCATGAGCACATGGACCCTGTTTTTCCTCCCCTCCCCTCCCCCTCTGCCCCTCCCTCCTCCCCTTCCCCCTCCCCTCCCCTCTGTGACTGTCCCCAGGGGTCTGATGTTGCTGAGATGCTTAAGCCTGGGTGTCCCAGGGTCACCCACACGTGGCCCTGGTGGTAGCAGGAGGCTGCTGGGGTGAAACCAAAGCCAGTATTTTAAATTCAAATGTGTATGTATGTATTAATAGTTATGTATCTGTCATGAGTGGATTCTTGGAATTGTAGTAGGGTTATTTTTATTCCAATAATGATAATAATAATAATGGAATAATTTATTATTTGCTTCAGGGTTGCTGGTTTTCCATTTGCAACAGTGATATAAAAAATTTCTTCTTAAAAATGTACGACAAATGAGAAAAGGCTAGCAGCAAATACTAAGGGAACGGAGGCATGGCTGCTGGGCAGTTACTGAAGGTACAACGCAGTGGCACAGCCCCGTTGGAAACATGCATTTCTAGCTCTGAGGTGACAGGGGTCCTGAGAAAGGAAAGGATTCATCCAGTGGATTGTAAGACCGTGCAGCGAGGCTACAATCAAGGGCCCCTGCTTCTGGTCCCTGCGCCTTCCATCTGCCCAGCTGCCTCCGTAATCCTCCTCTGGTAATCCTTCTTAAAGCTCCAAGCAACTGAGCTGTTAATTAGGGATCTTCTTGACAAATTCTAAACCTCCTCTTGCTTCCATTCAAGGATGAAAATGATATATTGGTCTCAAGATTGCATGTCATGGTAGCTACCTTGGAATTATATGAACGTTAGACATAGTGTGAGTTTTGTACATTGCCCTTGATTTATAGAATCAGTGTGTGTGTGTGTGTGTGTGTGTGTGGAGAAAAATGACACATAAATCAAAATTGTACAAATCAAATTCAATTTTTCATGGATTTATTTTATCTCAGAGATATTTTATCTTAATTTTTGAATTATTTACACTTGGCAGTTACTTCGACCTAGCCCCTCCCCCACTGTAAAAACTAATAAAAATCCTGGCTTGAGAGCCGCGACAAGCAGGCATGAATTCAAATTCATGGATGCATCCTGTGAACCCAGAAAGATCTTGAACCCCTGGTTCGTAGTGTCCCCAAATGACACAAAAAATAGTAGGGGGTGAGCAAGCACAGCCCTGGAAGCCTTTTCCTCTATCCCTACCCTCACAGGTTTCTCTGGGTTTATGTCCCGGACTTCAGTAAGGTTCCTTGCCGCTTTCCCTTCTCCAGGGTAAAGGACAGATGCAAATTCTATCCAGTCCTGTCCATCAGGATTAGCAACAGGAAGGAAGGAGACCTAGGCGGGCTGTGAGTGGGGCGGAGCTGGCCTAGCCCGCTGCTTTGTAGCCGTCTTTTCCCCATGTCTTCCTACTGAGCTAACCCCTTCCCAAGTCAGCGTCCCTTCAGCGGGCTTAAGGCAGTGAGTTCCACTACCACCCGAGTGGAGGCCCAGCAGGCGCCAGGCCAGAGTCAGGCTGTTCAGACTATCTCCTGGAGAATTTTATTCTAGTCTTGAGAAAGAGAAGCTAGACTCTGGGGGTCAGTACTGTCAAGTGGTCTCTCTGGTGTTAGCCCTGCATTCTGTGATAGCTTTGAAGGAGTGTGAAAAGGGTGTAGCAAACCACACCCAAAGAAGAGGCCGGGATGTGACTGCTGAGTCTTTGCTTCTGTTACTTGGGAGCTTGGCTGTGCTTATCCTTAGATACCTGAAAGCTCCCACGGTGCTAATAAGCTATTCCTGCAACCCGCTTTTCTGATGACTAAGACTGATTTCTGTCACTTGCAACACCATGTCAGTGTAGACTGTCCTCTACTCAAATCCAGTGTTTCCTGGATTTTAGGAATCTGGCAAATCACAAGTGTCCCACCCTGGACTCACTGTGACATAGCCTGAGAGTCCCTAGCAGGAAGTTCTTCAGGGAAACCCTCCCTCCCCTGGTCAAAGGAAAGGAACAGAAGCAGGAGAGGCAGGCCCAGGGCCTCAGAAGCTGTGCACAAGAGTGACCCCTCGGAGCTGTTTCGCACTGGCTGAGTGAGGCAGCCCCTGCACACCAGCCACACGGCACACCAGAGACCTGTTTCCTCAGCCTGGCGAGATTCTGACAGGGTCCACAGCTGAAGACCTCATTCTGGCCAGGGAGTCTGAACGGTGTGTCCCAAGCCCACCATTCCAATATGCAGTACTACTCATTGGGTAAATAAAGCAGGCTCCTTGCCCTCTTTCTGAAGGCTGCCCCAGCTGTGGTGTCTCCCGGTTGGATGGCACCGACCTAGCTTTCCCCGGAACTCCAGCAGTCCAGCGATCTCCACGTCCTTGACTGTCATTGCTTTTATGACCTTGATTTTTTCCACATGGTGTCAGCTACCAGTGCCTTAGCACAGGCTGCCTCGGCCTCTCATCTGGGTCCTCCCCGCAGCTTCCTAATTGGCACCCCCATCTCCTGGATTCTTCTTAAGTTCACCATTCGTGCAAACGCCAGCGGGATCTGTCTGAACTGCAGAGCCTGCTACTCCGCTGCTGAAGACCTTTTGGAGGCTTCCAGGCTGCCCGCTGCATATTGGCCAAAGCCTGGCATGACCAGGCTTGTCCCCTTCCCGCCTGAGCCTTGAGGCCCTGATGGCTCTCAAGTATGTCTCCCGGTGCTTCTGCGTTTGCCCTCACTCCTCTGGGAACCACCTTCTCTCCATCTCCCGCATGCCTAGATAGCTCAGAAGACATCACCCGCTCTGGGACGCCGGCTCCCAGAGATCTCATTTAACAGAGCTCACCTTCGTGTGTGCCTGTGCTTGCTTCTGATTAAAACTTACGCCATAACCCAAATAGCTTGATTTATTGAGTTCTCACTTAGCGGACTACGCTAAACACTTGATATTGATTATCCTATTTAATCCTCAGAAGAACCTGATGAGGTGAGTGCTTTCTTTTGTAGTACCTGTTATGTAGATGAACACGGTGAGCCTGGCTAAAGAATCTCCTTCATAGCCATGCATTGGGGTAGCCGGGATGAGGGACTGACATTGTCTGACCACTGTCGTGTTGCTTTTATACATCTAAGATGTTTCACTGAGACAAGCTAACTCTGCATAATTATATAAGTACTGCGTGCTAACCCATTGCGCCACTGGAGCTTCATAACTCTGCATAATTATAGGGTCCAGTGTCATATTTCCTGATAGGTATATACTGTATTGTTAGATCAGGGTAACCAGCTTGTCTGACACCTGATTTCTTTGTGTTTGAAACATTGCAATGTTCTCTACTAGTTCTTTTAGGATGTAGAATTGGTTGTCGTTACCATGTTTGCCCTACTGTGCACAGGAACACTTGAAGTTGGGTGTTTGTTGGATCCAGCTGTTCCCCTCTACCTGTGAACCATCTCAGTCCATCTCTCCCCAGCCCACCATATCCTTCCCAGGCTCTGCTGTCCACTCTTCACTCTTAAGAGAGCCACTGTTCTTTTTCCCACAGATGAGAGCAAACAGTGTTTGACTTTCTGTGCCTTAATGTAATGTCCCCCTACGAGATCCCCCTTCGCAAATGGCAGGATTTCACTCTTTTCATGTGGCTGAATAACATTTCATTGATATGTACGTAGATCGAGTCCTATCTCAGTGTCTGTTGACCCCAGAACTTGTCGAGTCTGGATCACATCCAGTCGTGATGAGAACCACGCTTTGTCACTCCCTGCTTCTGTGACACCAGGCCGTCCTCCCTTCGGATGAGACACAAGCTGCTGCGTCTGCCGCCAACAGCTGGGAATCCCATGTGCTCATTACTCTCCTGGACATGGGTGGATTTTAGGTACTAATTGTGGGTTACTGTGGGATACTGAAAGGCTAGGATCAGCCCTTACCAATGAGCTGGTGGGGGAGGCACTCGGGAACTTTTGCATTATTTCTGGTGAGGTATGACTGTCTACTTTGGGTGTGGTCACAAGATGCAGTGAAGGCTTACATTTTAAAAACATTTACAGTAGAATTTAGGCTGATGCTCCACCTTGGCTATCTGATTGTTTCATTGACATTTTAACACTAGTCCCCAAAGGAGTGCCTAGATTGTTCAACAATAGCTCTTGAATGCAGATGTACACAGTGGCACATGCTCATAATTCTAGCAACTAGAAGAGTGAGGCACAAGGGACCGTACGGGAGCCCAGACTGAACCACTTAGCAAAACGCTGTCACAAAAAACAAAAAAAGAAAAACAATCTTTTTGAGTCAAATCTGGCACAACCCTTGATTTGATTTCTTGTGCCTTATGAAATAACATGTTGAAGTAGGTGGAAAATTATAATAGCAGCACTGATGTAGGGTAAGACTGTCATTAAATAAAGTGACAATGAGAAAAACTGAAGCCAGTGAGAGTGCAAAAGGGTACAGGCCCAGAGCACCCCATCTCGGATTCTGGAATGATACTATGATTCCACCTGAAATTTACTAATTTTGTCTTTCATTTTAGTGGAGACAATACAATGCTTATCTGGCTTTCCACACAGGAAAGACAGGTCCTTAGCATTTCTTTAAGTTTCTGATTATGTGTGGAAGATACAATTTTCTCCTAGATTGTCAGGCATCTGAATATTAAAGTGGTAGGACACCTGTCCTGCCTGTCTGCATCCGTTCCCCAACCTGACAGGGCAGGGTCACCATTTTAGGTTTTTTCTTATGTTTTCAATCCAAATTCTACTTCTTTGCTGTTTTACTGTTTTTCATTTATTTTTAAAGAGTATAAAGAGTAACAAAAGCATTAGAAATGATAAAGAATTTCATTAGAGACGATAGAAATTCAACAATGCTTGTTTTACTGCATATTGTTGTCTTCAAGTTAGCTGTCCATATTGCCAGACATAAGCATGCAAAATTAGTCAAAAAATCAAAAAGAAAAAAATTAAGTCTTCATGGTTCCTTCCAATAGATATATAGAAATGAGCAGTGTATGTTTTTGCAGAGACTCAGGACAGAGGGACGTAGTCACCACCACAGGACTGCCCTGCAGGGCCAGAATCTGCCCTGAGTGGTGTCCAAGTGCTGCTCCTGTCACCCAGCACGCCTGCCCACTGCTGTTCCTGAAGAGCCTGGCTTCTCCCCAGAGACCTGGACAGCTTCTAATGGGCACTAATGTCCCTAGGCATCTTCAGTTGATGGTTCAATGGCTCCCTTGGGGCAAGCAGCTGACAGCTCATAGCTCCTGTGCCCTGCAATTAGGTAATTAGCAAGTGGCTCCCTGGGGACCCAGGTGACCTGCTGCAGCAGAACCTGGAGCAGAGCGGGAGACTTCTGTGCTAGCAAGCCTTTAAAGGGTCCCCATCTGGTACAGTAGGTGGCGATGAACCCAGAGAGCTGCCCAAATCCATAGAAACCGAAAGGTGAGTGGTGGCTGGGTGCCAGGAGTGGGACTGGAGTCTTGAGAAGTGACTGTAATGGGGGCATGGGTTCTCCCCAGGCGGACTCTTACAGTTTCTTAGATGAAAATGTCTCAGAACTAAGCAGTAGCAAGGGTTACACAGCATCAAGAATGTACTAATGCCACAGAACAGTGAATTTTGTACTGTGTAAAGTTTACTGTGCTTAAAACGAAACAGTTTGTGTACAGACATGGGCCTGACTCGTGGGTTATTTGCAAGTAATGGCCGGTCGCCCACCTTCCTTGTTGTGCTTTCACTTTGGTAGTAAAATATAGCCATGGATCCCCACCTGAACATGCAGCTGCAGCGTGGCTGCTGAGGTGGCGTGACTTTAGTTTTCATTCCCGCACAGATAATTGTTTCTCCAGTAGTCTTGAGAAGAAAAACCACGGTATGGTTGAAGACGCAGGGGCTTTGGAGTGAGGTGGAACTGTTTCTGAGTCCCACCTAGCTGTTGCCTTACTGTGCCATGTGAAGGCGTTCCTTTAACCTCTCCCTGCACCTTGGATTCTTAGCTATAAGATGGGAATTAAATGCCTCAGGAGGCATTATTGGAGGGTGCAATTACTCTTCATAAAAAGACAGCACATGGTGACTGCCCTTCCTCCTTCCTTTGAATCGTGGTGATGACAACGGAGATGGCAAGGTGGGGCGTGCCGATGTTCTGTGCTGGAGGCAGGCTCTGTGATTGGATGCCAGAGGCGGGCTCGAGTCTAGTGTGTGTTGATGGGTCCGCGATGGGGACGGATAGGCACGGAGACATCCGAGGTGCCCAGCGCAGTTTTAGGCAAGGCTCCTGGGGGTGTGGGAGTAATGAGCTCTAGTTAGCATATGAGTAGTGCTGGAGAGGGGGCAGTGAGAATGGAGGATTCTGCAATCAGTGGTGGGACTCGGGCTTGAAAACTGTGCATGCAACTTAATGAGTGGTCATGAATACTTTCTCCCTCTCTCCACCCCAGCTTCTCCACTCTGTTTTTAAAAGTGTATTTGGCACAGAGTCTCACTACACAGCTCAGACTCACAGTGATCCTTCTGTTTTCAGGCTCCCCAGTGCTGGGACTACAGGCATGTGCCACCATGCCCAGATTCTGTGGCCAGCTCAGCACACCTGCTGGTAGGCTGGCATGGCGTGGGGTACTGGGATAGAATCCCGGTCCCTGTGCATGCCTAAGCAGGTGCTTAGTCCACTGAGCTATCTCACCAGCCCCTCCATCCTTGCAAATGGGTGGATCAAATAGTACCTGAAGTTGTCCTAGCCTGGACAGCCCATGGTGCAAGTAACACGCTTGCTTTTCATTCCTTCAGTCTGTCTAAAGCTGTGCAAATCTGTTGTGTCTGAGTGCTCCCGCACTGCACCTATACCTGTGATTTTCTTGTATAAAAGCGCTGTTTCCTTTAATACATGTGAAGAGATCTTTAGATGTCTTCACTCGAGGTCCTTTGCTGACTCTTCCAAAGTGGCTTGAGCTCTCACAGGGTTATAAACCAGAAATCTGGTTCAGGTGTTTCCTCTCATTGGTCACTTCTGTGTTTCTGGAAACTCTCTCTGTTTTCATTGGCGTAGCTATTAGCTCAGTGGTTCCTAAACTTAGGTGCACATTGGCATCACCCCAGGATCTTTATAAAATACTGGGTCTCATCCCTGGCCATTCTGACTTAATTAGGATGCAGCCTGGGCACTGAGAGTTCTGAAAGCTCCCCAGGTGTCCATGACGTGCAGCAAAGTTTGAGAACCTCTGTGTTAGGGACTAATTATGATGCCAGTGGACAATTAAGGTACGCACTGATAAATGTCGAGCTGACAGAGAAACAACTTAATGCTTACTCCCCTGCCTCAGGAGTTTAGACAGGCCCCCAAGCCCGGATTGCTCAAAGGGCAGGGATGGCGCAGAGGTAGGGAAGGAAGGTGTTCCTGCAGGACCTACGGCCAGCCCTGGGCTGTGTCTCGTGGCAAGCATGCATGAAATCTATTGTCCTGTGTCTCCCTTCAACAAACTTTAGAGTGTGAGCTTATCCACTGTAAGTTAGGATGCTGCCAAGTCAGTCAAGTCCTTATATCACAGTCCATCACTCCAACCCCTGGAGCAGTAGCAGATGTTAGCAATCAATCACAGGGGTGGTTTCTGCTGTCCCTAGATGTGGCCTCACAAGCTCCTCATTGTTTAGTCATCCTGGAAGTCACCGATCAGTGCTTCAAAGCTGGAAGGAGTCAATTTATCAATTCACCTTTAAACCAGGAATATGCACACGCACAGAGGTGTATGTGTTTGTTTTCATGTAACTGGGCTGTAGACTCTGATTTAAGTTTTAAAAACCTAGAACAGGAAACTCAGATTGTTTAGTTTACATGTTGGGAAAGCACAAAGCCCCTTTCCTGCAGGGTGTTTTCTGCAGCTTCAACCCATGAGAGACAGATCACAGATTGAACTAAAGGCCCTACATGGAGGCCTCACTGTGTGACAAAAGGAGGCCTGGAGGCGGTTCATCCCCGCCTAATAGGACAGAATGAAGCTGAAATAGAAACAAACTTTCAAAAAGAAAGGATTTGCAATGTGCAGCCTTTTAAGATAGGTTTTAGATTTTTTTTTTCTCTACCTCGACTTGTTTCTGTTATAAAATATGATCTTAAGAGTAGAAGAACTGGACAAAATTCAAGTGCAATTACATTTTCTCCCAAGTTGTTATTATTATTTATTATTATTCTTACTGTATTTCAGGGAAGGGTCTACAGGGTATTCAGGGTCTCACTACTAGATTGGATAGGCAGTGGCCTGCCTGTTTACAGCTTCCCAAGAGCTACGATTACAGGTGGGCACCACCACGCCCAGTCTCAATTGCTATTTCAGTGTGCCCCAGGGTCGGGGCTGGCATGGCAGGCCTGGGAATCAAACCTTTGGCCTCTGTATCTGCTTGCAGGTGTGTTAGTTCCCTGAGCTATTTGGCTGGCCCCTCCTCAAGTTTTGAAGCTTAAATGCTGTAGTAGCTTTCTTCTTTTATCAAAAGGGACAAACCTCTAAAACCTGGGGGGGGGTGGACAGATATGGACTACGTTTAATAGAGGGTGAGCAGAAAATCTGGGAAACCACTGAGATATTGGATGTTACAGCACAAGTTCTCTTATGTCCTGAATCTTCACTGACCTTGAAGGGCTAGGGCCAAAATATTGGCTATCCTTGTAGCCTATCCTTTTCTCTAATATTTTGTCTGTAAACTTACATTCTTAACCCTCCCAGAAGAGAAGCTGCTCTATAACATAGGTATTTGAGCTTAACATCACTTTCTTTCTGAATATCAAATGTCTTAGACTTGGAATCAACATTTTCCATCAGTCATTGATATTCTAATAAATCTCTGTAGAATGTGATAAAAGCAGTCATACATTTTTACACAGAAATTAGAAGTCTAAGCATGTACAAAATGGTAGCTAGTCAATCCTGGGGCACTTTTTCCTAGTCTCTTACTCTCATTTAATATCCTTTTTTGTTTCCTTGTAAACCAACAACTTACTTGAGAGAGAGTATAGCAGTAAGTGAAATTGCACTAGAAACAGCACATATCTAAAAGACCAGAATGATAGGCATTGCACGCATAGCTTTAGTGTTACCCATTGCTATCCCCAGTGTGAACAACCTGTGGGAGGTTCTTAGGATCATTGTCTAGCTCATCCTGTGTGTAGAAGTGCATGGTTTTTCTCTTGCCAGCTTTCCTGTTTGGCTTGCGATCTCTTCATTGTTTATCTCTTAAGTTCTTGATTTTCATTTGGCTGTGTTATGCCTTTCCATTTCTGTTCAAGGAGATTAGGGGGCCAGAGAGGAAAGGGATTGATGATGTATAGTGTGCCTATGGAGAGTCACCTAGAGAGAAAACATTCCCTTAGGCTTTCACAGAGAGCAAAGTGGTCAAGCAATGGCCGTGGCTCATCCAGACGGCTGACACTGACAACAGTTCTACAAAGCACTGTACATGGTTTCAGACTGAATCCTGAGGGGATTTGACTGACCTTGGAAGATACAAAAGTTACATGTTTTAACTTGCCATTAACCACCAAGTAGGAAGTTTAACCACGAGGCATAAAACATAAAGCTAGATTAGTATGTTGAGCTGTAAAAGGCTTAAATCAACAGCTTTTGACATTGCCAGTTCTGCTAATTATGCACTGTGATTATGGAATACTGGACTATGTATACAACTACTTTCTCTTACTTCAGTGAGAAGAAATTTTTTGTATCAATAGTGATTAGAAAAATTATCATGTCTACATCTTGTGCTCTGAATAACTACAAGGACAACAATATGCATTTTATCAATTATTGGGAATGTACTATTATTGTGTTTTGAAACTGTTATTTCTTACTAAGATAATAAAAAAGTAGAGGGTGAGGTCTTGAATATCCTCACCAGTCTGGGCACTTCGGGGTCCTCTCTCAACCTCCAGGGGCTCCTCCTTGGTGGTGTCTGGCAGAGGCCCATGGACACATCTTGCATTTTCCCTCTAGGAAACCCAGGCTGAATCTCACGGGAGCAAGAGGGCGTCAGCGCTCCCTGCGCTGTCAGAGCAGAGAGCAATGAACAGCATCAGATTTTCGTGGCACAGAGATGTGGGCTGCAGTTCCAGCTCAGGCCTTGGTTTCCATTTGTTAGGAGGAGCCAAGAAGCCCTGTCTCTGAGACGCTCAAAGAGAAGGCCCAGCCTGCCAAGGATGCTGTACTTGGAGAAACTACAGAGGCAAATCTGCTAGGCCCAGTGATGGCCTGTGTCTGGCTCCCAGGATGGACCTCCATCCTCTTTCTTTCCCTTTAGTTGAAAGACCAAAATCCCACAGTGGCCAGGCCTTCTGGAGGAAAGGAGAATTTTTTACCAGCTGACATCAGGCTACTGGAAATTGCCACTCACTGTATTCTCTGCTCCCCTGCTGCAGGAGAGGACAGGTGGCCCAAGCCAGTCCAATTTGTCTGTCTTTCCTTATCACCTGGCTCTGGACACACACATAGGAAGACGGTGAGCAGCTGGAGCTGCAGCATTCTCAGCTGCTTATGGAAAAGACAGCCTGGGGGTTTCCTTCCTTCCTTCCTTCCTTCCTTCCTTCCTTCCTTCCTTCCTTCCTTCCTTCCCTCCCTCCTTCCTTTCTCGACAAAAACAGTCTTTATTGGGCGCAGACCAGAAGTCCGTGGGTCTTGAGGACCTCTGTGAACTTCCTGATTTTCTCCATGTTCTTCTTGGCCTGTTTCCATAGCCTCATGTTCTGCTTCTTCTTCCTGTAACGGATCTTGGCCTTCTCCTTCTTCTTCTCCTCTAGGGTGGCTGTCACTGCCTGGTACTTCCAGCCAACCTCATGAGCCAGGCAGCTGAAGTAGGCAAACTTCCTTGTTGGCTTCAGGCACACAACCTTGAGTGCAGCAGGAACCACCATCCACTTTTTCTTGTCATAGGGTGGTGGGATGCCATCAAATACCTTGAGGCTGTCCAGGACGGCCTGACCTCACTTGGCCTGTGGGGCAGCATCTCTTGCACAGCCTGCCAAAAGATGCAGCTGGGGGCCGGGAAGTGGTAGGGGCCATGAGATGGGCTGGTGTTCATCCGCTTGTGGAGGAAGGCCAAGTACTTCAATTTGTTTCTGTAGAAGTTGCCAGAAATGTTGATACCCTCGCAGCACAAAGCCACCACCTTGCAGCCCAGCAGTACCTGCTTGGCCACAACAGCTGCCAGGCGGTCCAGGAGATGGTCTCAGCCATCCAGCACCAGGACCTGTCCCTCAACCATCTTTGGCAGATGCCCAGAAAAGCAGCCCAGGGGTTTCTTCCCAGAATGCCATTCTCATCCTCTTTCCTGACTTCACAAAGCAGTGCCACGCACACCACCCTCTCCCTCCTTTCCCTCTGAGCACCATTTCCTGGTGTTTCCTTTCAGCTCCCTTTTCATGATGGGATTAGAGCAGTGTCTGTGATGGATAGAGCATGGAAATTTCCCTACTTGGATTGGAATCTTCCCTACCTTATAATATAATATGACTTCATGTGACTAAGTAATTCATCTTGAGAAGCAAGAGTCAGTAGCTTTCACAGAGGATTAAATGTACTAGCATAGACCCACTCTCTTTGAGCCAAGGAGGTCTTGGTGATGGTGAAACTTGTAGCGCTTTCAAGGATAAAAACACAGGTCTTTGCAGTACCTGGGCCATAGGGTCACCACCACAGCTTTAGGGCATCTGGCCTGATATCCTCAGGTAGGACCTGTGAGACCTGAGGCCAGAGAGGAGCATGGTTTGGTCACTGTTTCTCATGCATTTTGTGGCAGACCTGTGCTTGGAATTAAGACACTGATACTGAGTGTAGTACTATTCTGCTTCTTGCATTCTTTAACTTCTGCTGTGGACTTGGTGCTTTGAACTCAGCCCCGGCCCGGCCATGTTTCATAGCTTTTATTCTTAGGAAGGTGAGCAAGTTTCTTCCTACATTCGTGCCCTTGACCCGGTGCTGGTATTTCAGGCTATTTATTGGTTAAGAAAGAGGATGGGAACCAGCATCAGGATAGAATTGACTCCACAGGCCCAGGTCGGCCACACGAGCAATGGACTCTCTTCTGGTCAAAGCAAGGCCTTTGCGTGGGAGAGCCTGACATTTTGATTTTCTTCTTCCCTATGGATTTTTTGACCATAGCCAACAACTTCTCTGCCCTAGAAAGGCAGAAATGCTCCACTTTTGAAGAAGCAGAAGCTGGGAGAGAAATCTACTTACTACTCAAACAGAACAATTCAATTTTCTCTTTACCCATTTCATTGAATTCAGAAATAAGGCAAAACAACACCACGGAAAGCATAAGGCAAACCATGGTCCTACTGTGAGTAGCAGGAAAGGGGAGTGAAATGAGGGCTTTGTCTTCATGAACTGAAATACAGATTTCATGGTGGTATGCTTTTAACTCAGGAAAAGAAACATGAGCACTGGCTTAGGCAAACTGAACATTCCCTGTGGGCTGAACACTGGCTTCAGTGTCACCCAAGCTCTACAGCTGCTCATGGAGGAAGTCGCCTCACTATGGATGAAGAATTCAGGGGCCAGAAAGATGAGTCTATCTGTCCAAGGTACTCAGCAAGGAAACTGTTCCTTACGCAGCAGGATTTAAACTTCAGACCTGCATTCATTACACATATGCCTCTCCAGGAAAAAAAAAAAAAAAATGTGTCCCTAACCTGTTTTTGAAATCTACCTCGGACTGCTTGCTTTCTTCTGAATATCAAAATAGGGACAGAGACCCAGCTTTACAAATTTAATCATTCCATTTCTTTCTCCCATGAACCAACCTTTACCAAGTGCTCGTGAAGGTTCTGTTAAATTCATAGCCCAAGAAAAATGTATCTTTGTGATTAATATGTGTTAAAATGAGGAGTGACATGGTAATAAAATGGAAAGGTTTGGGGGCCTTTGGGGAAATCCATCTGACTGCAGGCTGTGGTTCCAGTAATGAGGCTGCTATTTTGTGGTCACGGAGGTAATGTTTCCTGATGCAGGCAGAATGATTAACAAGGTGAAAATACCTGCCAAAGGGAGGAGGGGTACAGAGGGAGATAGCCTGTTGGAAAATGGCTCAGGGTGCAAGGCACTGGCTTTTCCTGCTACATTTCTAGGAGAATTGTCAGGTAAGTGCAATGACCAGGAGGTGTGTGTGTGTGTGTGTGTGTGTGTGTGTGTGTGTGTGTGCATGGGAGCAGGAAGGATGCAAGATGAAAGACACAAAGAAGTTGGCTTTACTTGATCTATTTTAAAGATCTTCCCGAATGTAGGTCAGACTACCCATTATTCTCTTTACCTACAGGACTGGCCTGCCTGGCAAGTGACATGATAGCAGGGATCTTGGGGCTCACTGGGGGCAGGGTACTTCAGCTGTGTACAGTGAGAGTACCCAGAAATACGCAAACCCTGCTTTCACCCACTTATGCCTTACCCAGTTATGCCTGACATAAAGGATATACATGTCAAATTAACACCGTTGTTATCAGTGCTTGGGTTTAAACCTCAAAATAGAGGCCAACTGGACCAGGTGTTTCCTCTTGCTGTGGCCAGGACAGTCTAGGGGAAAAGTGAAGGCAGAGCAACTAGATCTTTCCTCCCCACATTTAGGCTGATACAAAAAAAAAAAATAGGTGCAGACAAAAGGATAGATACAAAGATGGTATCTGGCCCCACTGTCTACACAAGCTATGTCAGGCTAGAGAAAACTGATGTGACTGATCTTGTTATTCTATCTTTCTCCTCCT